>KV010036.1:61494-73777 GCA_001598015.1 Dorcoceras hygrometricum
GACGCTTTACCATGATCCGTTGGGCAAGTCCGGAATTGTGATTCCGGAGCCACAATGGTTGTGGGCCCACGGCTAGCTGTATCCCTGAACCATTGAGGGTCACACAAGTACTGGATTCGAAATTCCCACACGGATATTCAGCTCAATGTGTTGAGCACGAGAAGAGGATTTCGGAAAGTGCGACTTCCTAAAAGTCAACAGGGGTCAAACCGGGATTTGACTCTGTTGAGGGGCAAAACGGTCATTTTGCTATTTAGGGTTTGATAATCTGAAAAATTGTTTTTCACATCATAACATTCAATTTTGGAAACTGAATCGATCGGTCCGATCTGATCGGCGATCGGAGTTACGATGAAGTCGTAGCAATGGATATCGTCATTTGGACCCGGGCCCGATGGGCCGGTCCAAGTCCATTGTTAAGTCTATATAATGTGATTATTATTAGACTTAATCAGAACTTCATTAACAAAACTACACTCAAAACCCTAGCACTAGCCGCCCCTCCCTCCCTCTCTCTCACGCCGCCGCCGCCGCCGCCGTGCGCCGCCGCCGCCGCCGCCGTCTTCGCCGGAAAATTGGTTTTCGGCCAACTCGACGTGGAGAATCCGTTCGTGCTGATCTCGTCAGGGCTTCTAGTGCAGCCTGACGAAGGAGTCTCGGATCTGGTCGTGGACCGGATTGGCGTATCTACCGCAATCTACCGAGAAGAGCCGGGTTCTTGAAACACCGGTTGGAGCCAGGCACAAGTGCCAGAGAGGTAACACGCTGAACATCCTATGAATGTCGTAGAATGTAGATTGTTTTTTTCGTATTGATCGCCTCCCGGTTCTATAATTTTTGTTCTTCCGCTGCCTGACCGGGGGGGCGGATCCGGACCACCCAACACTAACAGCATGGTTCAACCTATTTCGGTTTGGTTTATGCCGGCTTCTGTATGAAGCGACACTTTTAAAGATATTGTTTAAATGATGAGCTCATGCTATTTGTTTTCCTTTAATACATGTATCATCACTTTTCACACTACAATCAAACTCTTTCAAAATAATTTCCATTTTTAAGCGGTGAAAAGCTCTCCACCAACCGATCGAAAACTTCAACTCTTTCAAAATGATTTTGGATCGCGCTTGTAAGTGGTTCAACGCCAATTTCTGTTAGCTGTGTTCAGCAATTGAGGCAAGTAAACTCTGTTTCTTGCAGCACTTTTGAAAGCATATATTGATTCCTTCTTGCATGATTGTATGAGTTGTAAAGGTTTGAGAAACGTTTTCTCTGAAGTTTTTCAAACACGATTGAGTTTATGATGTTTTCTTGAAAGAGTATTGGTTTGATGAAGTTTTGATTCAGAAACGTTTATTAGAAAATATTGTACGATATTTGAGGAAGTTTCTTCTTTATTCTTGAAAATTATGGGATGTTCAGTAAGCATCTTACAAGCTTTTGTTCTAGTAGCTTACATGCAGCTTACGTGTTCTTGTTTCTGGAATTTTTCGTAGATATTTTCAATTTCTTCAGACTAAGAAAATTTTCTAAGTTGTTTGTCATTTTGAGTTAAGTTTGTGATCTGTTTTTCCCTAAGCTGATTCTAAGTCGTGATCTGTTTATTTTTCCAGAGCTGTTCATTACGTGTAATCTATTTATTTTCCTAGATTTATTACCCGTAAACTGTTTATTTTCCCAGAGCTGTTTATTATCCGTGATCTGATTTCTCACCGATAGCTGTTTTAAGCTCGTATCTGATTTCATTATCTAAGCTGAGTTGACTTTGTTTGACCATGTAATCGAGTCTACTCATTTAAGTTGTGTTAACTTTTCCTAATCTGAGTTGACCAAACAGCCCAGAGCTGATTTTCTTTTTGAGCCAGTATCTCTCGTGTTCATACTCCGAGCTGATTCAGCTCAGGTCCACCCTGGACTGATGCAATAATTTCAAGTTCAATTCTTCTTTCTTTTAGCTTTGATTCAAAGTTATAAATCTAATCTGTTCGAAGTTATACCAAATTTTCAAGAGATGTTTCTTCAGTTTAGAGCTCTTTTGTTCGTATTCGTTTCTATAGCCTGAGATGATTCAAGTTTTCTGCTTCAATTGAACTCCGATGTACTCACATTAGTTTTCAAACATCAAAAGACTTTTAAAATAGCAAACCATATTTGAAAATGATTTGTTTCAGATCAGATAAAAGCATATTTACATAAAGTTTAAAGAAATATTTACAGAAATTTTAAAGAAAGATTATTTCAAAAGCTTTGTGATTTGTGACGAATATCAGCTGGTCATTAGAGGGTGTGTGGTAACCTGTCGATGGATCGGAGTGCCCTACCAACAGAGGGTGTGTGGTAATCGATAGACGGGCCAGAGTGCCCTGCCAATAGAGGGTGTGTGGTAATCGATTGATGGACCAGAGTGCCCTGCCAACAGAGTCAAAGATTAGGACGTGTGGACAACGACAAAAGTGTCATTGGATCCCGCTCCACTTTGAACCAGTTAAGCTTGATCAAGAGAATAGAGAACCTAAAGAAAAGCTTTCGTTCACACTTCACCATAGAAAATGAGGAATACTATGGTTGTTATATAACCGAGTATTAAAGAAGGATAAGGTTACTTCCTTTACAAATTAAACTATATATTAAAGTTTACAGTTAAAGTTTACATCTTACAGTTTAAACGTTTTTAAAATGTTTTGAGCATATGCAGTTTATGCTTTTTTAGTTTTCTAGTTTCACAGTTTCTCAGTTTACTAGTTTACAGTATTCAGTATTCAACTTACGAGTTATTCAACTTTCAAGCTTTACCGGTTTACGAGCTTTCAGTTACAGTAAAAGATATTGTTATGCCTGTATTACCTACCTCGTTATATCCAGATTTTCTTGCTGAGCCTCTAGTCTCAAGCAAAGTCAACTCAAATCGAACAACGAAATCAGTCGCGAGTTCAGAACACAAGGAAAAGAAACAGATCGCACTTAAAATCAGCTCGGGAAAATAAGCAGATCATGAAATGAATATCAAATAAGGGGAAATAGACAGATCGTGACTTTGATCAGCTTGGAGAAAATAAACAGAATGCAACTTAAAGCCAGCTCAGGAAAATAAAAAAATCGTGAACTTAAACTGGAAAAATTTGGATATCAAATTATGAACTGAAATGATCGAACTAATCATAATATATTAGAATAACAACATGGTACTAAAAATATCTTGGAAAAGTTCAAATAGATTAGCTAAGCTTATCAGACAAGAACAGCGTTCTAACGAGACTAGCTTTTTCTATTAGCTCAGAACCTCATCCTCAGACATCCAACACAAGTACTGAAAACAACTTAAAGAAGTTCGAATAGATTAGCTACTCTTATCAGACCAGAACAAAGTTCTAAAGCTTTGCTTATCAGCTCGGAACCTCCTCCTTAGCCATCCAGCACGACGATATCACTGGAAATACTCAAAGAAATTTACTTTGAAGGTACTGTTAAGATAAAATTTATATGTTTTGGTGATAACAAAATAAGACTAAGAACTGATCTTATGTATTCGCAAAAGATAACAGATTCCGTGACGTCATACCATTGTATTGAAGATTTCAGATTTGGGAGTTCTGAGTTAAGTTGCGTTGATATCTGTGTTGACTATTTGGGATTAATCGAACTGAGCAGAGTTAAGTATTCAGAGATTCAGATTTCTGTTATCGGGTTGATGCTTTCGAATCAGATTCGGGTATTTGGATCAGTTGAGTATTCGGGTCGGTTAATTCAGATATCAGGTCAGGTTTCAGAGTTGAAAGTATTCAGACATCTCAATAACAGATTCCATTATATTGACTCAGGAGGTATTATCCAGATTTGAGAATATAACAGACTCTACACAAGTTACTTCAGATATCAGCATTTCAGATATCGTTAAAGAGCAAGCAGAGTACATCAGATTTGAGATTATCAGAATTGTTTAATTCAGACTTAGGAACAGTGTACTTTCAAAAGTCGTTAACATTTCAGTTTTGACAAAGTAACGGCGATACTTCAAATATGATGACAAAACGAAAAGAGAGTCTATAGCACTTCACGAAAGGAAAATATTTCAGAATTCTCTATCAAAACAGAAGAGAGCTTCGAACCTCCGCAGATGTTATAAAAGGATTATTTAAGGAGAATCAACGGTCACGATTTAATCGTATGAAAGCCTAAAATTAAGGAGACAAGATCAGAGCTTTTTTGGGTAAAATTGCACAGTACGCAGAGTGCTTGATACGATGATTACCAGATTTGGTATGTAAGTCAATTTAGCCCTGACGACCGCAGTTTACCTTTTGTATGGTATTAATTGAGTATTAAATGCTATGATACGAAGAAGATATGCAAAGGAACTTATCTCTACTGGCTACATTTATTGACCGTTGAAAAGAGAAAGAGTATAAAAGGCTGAAGAATTCAAATGAAGAAGTATTCTTCTTCCGCTTCTGCTCCTCTCTGCTATCAGTGATTCACAACGCTTATTCTTTGTTATCAAAAAGCTCTCAAATACTCACTGGAATTCTTTATTTGCAAAAATATTCTATGTCCAATATTTCAACTCGAAGAACATTCAAGTTCAGCCTTCATAGTTCTTAACCTTCGAGTTATCTTCTGGTTTACATTTGTAAACAGTTCTTGTTGATAAAAGAACCATAAGATCTACAGTACTCAATAGCATTGTATTTCATTGTAATATCCATTTTTGAGTATGTAACAAACCTGTTGTGTGAAACAGTTTGAGAAATCAAGTTGTTTGTATTCAGAAGTGTATCTGCGTGAGTTGGAGATAGCTAGGAGTTCATCTTGAGAAGGCTCCGTGACTGGGTGTAGACAGAAACTGTGTGCATCAAATTCTTCTAGTGATACCTTCCTACAAAGGAAGAAGGGGAGACGTAGGATTTGATATCCGAACTTCCAAAACAAATATCTGAACTCTATACTTGTACTTATTGCATGTATTTACATTTGCACTGTTCACTGATTAATTGGCTTATTTCCGCACAACTACTGTTAGTCGAGAAATCAGATTTGGAACTGAGATACCTCAGATCTGGTAACGCAGATCTGAATTTAGCAAGGCGCTTGTAAAATTTGTTTTAAAGTTCGAAATTAAAATCTAAGGAGTTCATTCAACCCCCCCCCCTTCTGAACTCCTAAACCCATTTTTGATTCTTATTGATCCTATCAATTGGAATCAGAGCCTGCGCAACTCAGTTATTGAACAGTATGTTGTTTACGCTTTATATATTTCAATATGTCTAACTCACATAACAAAATTCCTATGTTTTCGAAGGAATAATATGATGATTGGAAGATAAGGATGCAAGCGCACTTGGCGGCACAAGATGATGATATGTGGTCAGTGATTACAGATGGACCCATAAAGATAATGAAGGCAAACACTGCTACAGCCATATCTGCTGGAGCTCTAGAATGGGTAGAAAAGAGAAGATATGAATACACTACTGAGGAAAAAAAGAAATCAAACTTGGAAAATGTGGCCCGAGATATTCTGTATAAGATTCTGGATAAAAACATGTTCAGTAAAATCAAAACCTGTGCCACAGCGAAGGAGATTTGGAAGAAGCTGATTCAAATCTGTGAGGGAAATGATGAGACCAAGGAGAATAAGCTCACTGTTGCACAGCAGAAGTATGTTTCGATGAACATGCGAGATGGAGAGACCATGGCTGAGTTCGATGAGCGCTTCAGTGCTGTGGTGATAGAGATTACAAGCTTGGGCAAGGAATACAGCAACCGTGAGTTGGCACTTAAAGTGATGAGAGCGCTGCCCATGGAATGTGATGTCAATAAAATGGCCATGCGGGAATCTAAGGATCTAAACAAATTGGAGATTCATGATCTGTTTGCGAATTTATAGGCGTATGAATTTGAGTTAGAAACCAGATCTGAGGCAGGACCTTCGACATCTCAACCAACTAAAGCTTTAGCGGCAACGACATCTGAAAAAAGCTCACCGATCAAATCTCACGAACAACTCAGCAATGATGCAATGTCCCTCTTCGTCAAGAAGTTTGGGAAATTCCTGAGAAGATCCTATAACCCTTCTTTCTCTTATAATAATGCTAACAAATCTGAAAAATTATCTACTGATATGAGCTGTTACAACTGTGGTCGTCCAGGTCACTTTGCAGTAGACTGTAACAAGCCAAAGAAGGAGGAAAGACCTAAAGGAGATGAGAAGAAGGAAGATAGATCCAAGGAAAGATCAAAAGAAAGAAGGATGAGGACAAGATCTGACAAAAGGCCCAATGGAGAGAATGATAGAAAAGTACTTGTTGCAAAAGAAAGCAACAAAAACTGGGCAGACTAAGATTCCGATTCTTCATCCAGTAGCTCTTCATCAAGCGGTAGTGAACAAGTGGAAGTTCATTTTCTGATGGCTAATCAATCTTCTGATGATGAGGTATTTGATTTTCCAACACTGAATTCACAAGGGAGGACCTAATCAACGAACTCAATGAAATGGTCCACGAGTACAAAAAGCTTTCTCAAACATTCGAGGAAGTCAAAGCTGAAAACATGGATTTGAAAAATAGCTCAGTAGAACCAAGCACCGTTCAACTTGGTGAAACTGACAGTTTACAAATCGAGTTGAGTAAGCTGATGACTGAGAATGAATCGTTGAGATTAAGATCCTGTGAGCTCGAATCAGAAACGAAAGGTTAAATTTGGTAATGAGCTCCTGGACCCAGTCTTCTGTCTCTCCAAGTAAGTTGCATGAGACTCAAAAGCCACTTAATGACAAATCTGGCTTAGGTTTCAATGCTGGTGAAAGCAGCTCCGGAGAGACCTGTACTCAGTCAAATCTGGTATATGACAAATTCAAAAAGATGAATTTTTTCAAAACCAGTGTGATACATGATACATGCGAGTCGGTAAGGTATGATGACCAGATCTCGGAGCAACTGAATCAAAAACGGAAAGCTGGTATTGGCTATGTTAGACCTGAGAACTCTAAGTCTAGTTGGCTAAAGAACAGAATTGACAAGGAAAAGGCGAAAGCTGGATCCAAGTCGTTTGTTCAGAACCAACAAAGACGTGGTTCTAAGAAGGTCAAATCTGAATGGAGAAAGGTTCAGCCCCGAAGAGATCTGAATGGTCAAAATACCAAACCAAAGCTCAACAGATCTCACCATATTTCTGCACACACCTTTATGGACAGGACAACAGGTACAAGGCTGGAGATGAGTCAATTATATGGTACCTTGATAGTGGCTGTGCACGACACATGACTAGAAACCCAAAGCTACTAGATGTGATTCCTCACAAAGGAGCAAAGATCATTTTTTGTGATAACTCACATGGTAACACTGTGGGTAAGGGTAAGCTTACCCACGGTAACATTTCAATATCTGATGTCTTAGTCGTTGACAATTTGCGCTATAATTTGATTAGCATAAGTCAGCTATGTGATAAGGGTTACATAGTTAACTTTCAACAACACACTTGCACAGTTCAGAGTCCAAATGGTCTGATTGTATTGGTAGGTAAAAGATCGGGTAATACCTACATTATCAATTGGTCAGAGCAAATGGGATCTAAACAGATCTGACTTGTAGCTGACTCCTCCAAGAGTTGGATATGGCATCAGCGAATGAACCATCTAAACTTTAAAACACTCGCCAAATTGAGTCAGTATGAACTGGTTTCTGGTATGCCTAAAATTAATTTTTCTAAGGACAAGATCTGTGCCGCATGTCAGCTTGGTAAGCAAATCCGTTCTACTTTTAAAAAGAAAGGCGGTAAACGTTCTTCCCGAAGCTTAGAGATTTTACATATGTATCTTTTTGGTCATATTCCCATAACGAGCTTAAGGGGAACAAACTACACTCTAGTTGTTGATAATTTTACAAAATTCACTTGGGTGCTGTTTTTAAAATCAAAGTCTGATACTGCTGACCAACTGATTCGGCTTTTAAAACTTTTACAAAATGACAGATCTTGTACAGTCAATCGGATAAGAAGTGATCGTGGTACCGAGTTTTTAAATAAAAAATTATCTTCTTATCTGGATGACATCGGGATAAAGCATGAGCTTTCTACAGCTAGAAATCCTCAACAGAACGGGCTGGTTGAGAGGAGAAACCGTACTTTAAAAAGAAGCTGCTAGATCAATGATCGCTTATTATAGCATTTCTCAAAAATTCTGCGCAGAAGCAGTTAACACAGCTTGCTACACTCAGAACAGATCTATGATTAATAAGTTGCAAGACAAAACCCCATATGAGATCTGGAATGGCAAGAGACCTGATATTTCATATTTCAATGTGTTTGGGTGCATATGTTTTATTCATATAATGGTAAGAAGCACCTAACAGCTTTTGATGCTAAATCTGATGCAGGTATATTTCTAGGATATTCATATGTGATAAAAGCATACAGAGTGTTCAACAATCTAAGTCTGACAGCTGAAGAATCTGCACACGTTGTCTTTGATGAGACAAGCTTCAAATCCAACTAAGCTGCGAACCTCAATGATTTATGTACACGTCTAGAATCATCCAGCCTTGATGACTCAGATGATGACGTGCCACAACAAAGACACTCAGTTGAGATACAACCAGAGCTGGACACACCGCATGACAACGCTCAAACAGATCTGACAGGTAACCCAGTGGTTGCTGATTTAACTAATGTTAACCAGGTGCAGGATCAGATCTCATCAAGTGTACCAGTTGCTGGACCTCAAGCGATCAACGTTCCAGATGTTGTACAAACAGATCCCATAGTACATCAATCAACATCTGATGCACAAAATGCGAGCACATCTCATTCAAGCAAAATATATGAAAGAACTGCTTGACAATGGAATCTTCATCATTCAAGAAAAATATACGAAAGAACTGTTAAAGAAATTTGGCATGGACAATTGCTCAGCAGCAGCAACCCCAATGAGCTCCTCAATCAAGCTAGACAAATACGAAGCTGGATATGCCATTGAGGTATCTCTATATCGTGGTATCATGGCTCCCTGCTTTACTTAACTGCTAGTAGATCAGACATCACGTTTGCTGTCTGTATGTGTGCTAGATTCCAAGCGGAGCCAAAGCAATCTCATTATATTGCTGTAAAGCGTATACTGAAATATCTTAAAGGAACTTCCAATGCGGGTCTTTGGTGTCCCAAAGACTCAGACTTTCAACTAATCGGTTACAGAAGCTGGATATGCCATTGAGGTATCTCTATATCGTGGTATCATGGCTCCCTGCTTTACTTAACTGCTAGTAGATCAGACATCACGTTTGCTGTCTGTATGTGTGCTAGATTCCAAGCGGAGCCAAAGCAATCTCATTATATTGCTGTAAAGCGTATACTGAAATATCTTAAAGGAACTTCCAATGCGGGTCTTTGGTGTCCCAAAGACTCAGACTTTCAACTAATCGGTTACAGTGATGCAGACTACGCAGGATGTAGAGTTGGTCGCAGGAGCACAAGTGGTACTTGTCAATTCTTAGGAGATCGATTGATTTCCTGTGTGAGGACTAGAAATCTGTTAAGTATGATTTAATGGTTAATCAGCTTTTGGATTAAGATTCGGCACGGAAATTGTGATTGCTGGTTAACGGGTGAAATAAGCGTTGAATTTGGAGTTCAGTAGTTGCATTTTTCCGTGAAATGATTCCAGCAGTAATTCAGACGTGAGGTTCAACGCTGGGAGAAGCTAGTCCAGCAGCGCCCTTGCGCGAGAATTTGCGGGCGTTCAGATGTTGCCTAACGTGTTTTCAGTAGTGGGTGTTGATACGTCGTCGTCTGGATTAGTTAGAACGACAGCGTTTTGGATTAGCGAAGAAGACAACAGTGATTTGCGTGAGCATTCAGATGTTGGTATTCAGCAGTAGAGCGAACATATGTCAACGCTAGTCAACTCAGCAGTGAGAGTGTAGCGAGAAGCAGCTGTTAGCATTAGCGCGCGGGAGTGAGAAGTTGTCGCGTGTTAGTTGTCAGGCCTCGTGCTCAAATCAGAGATAAAACATACAAACACATGCGGAAGCTATTAAAAAGCGGGTAAAATTTTCGCTTTTGGCCTGACGAGTTAAAACAATATAATTTAAAATAATGCAATACTTAAAATAGATCCCAGTTTATAAAACCCACTAAACAACACAAGCAATATAGCATACGAAAACAAGTATCAGACTCCAACCACTGGATACAACAATGAAGCACAGGGCATCCCCCTGGCTAAGAATACTGATACATATAAATATGCTATACGCCACTGGGATACTCTAACCACCTCCTGGGGTGCCACCAGCTGGGTTAAAACCACGACCAGCTGTAAAACCTGGGTTTCCTGAAACAACACAAACAGGGAAAACAACCAAGCCCCAGAGGGACATGGGGTCAACCCCAGTACGGAGAGCAACTATAAAACAGCAGTAAACAGCAAGAATAAAATGCAGATGCTATGCATGAGGAAGGAGACAACAGCTCAACGGAAACTGCAACAGAATATGTGGCCACGGTGAGTGTAGGACATGTGGGTGCTACCCACTCACCCCTACTCGCCCACCCTTACCAGATGCATCACAACCCAACCTATGAACTGTGGTAGCTAGCCACTCGGCGCATAGGGGAAATGAGAGTGCGGAATCACCGCTCGCCCTCGCATCCTGGTAAGAAAACAGAGAAACAACAACGAACAAAGGCTGCAATAGCTGAATGGAATGCTTGTATGCAACATGCTGGAAAAACAAACATATAACCATATGCAACACAACAATTACACATGGTAAGCATACACAGCTCTCACACAGAGCGACAATATCACCCAAAAATCCAAACACAGCCATCTCGCAATTTATCCAAGCCAGGTTCCATGCTGAATTATAAGCTCAAGATCCGTACCTCAATTCTGCTCAACAATTACCACAAAGGAATCCCGAGAAATCTGGTTACAACCTGCTAAACAACGAAGCATAATTATCAGGGATTCTATCAGAAGCTCACGGCTGGGAGCCACGCTCGACCAGCAACAATTCACCTATTCAACTAAACAGGAAGCTTAAACAAAGGCTAATACTAAGATCTCAATAACAATTCGAAGTTCTACCTCAACGACACAACACACGGCCGAAGACAGCAACTTCGCGATCTCGCTCTAGCCAACAACAGCCTCCAAGAATGGTATAAAAAGGAAGAGCTTCTCGAGAGGAGTCCAACACTACCTCGCACGCACCAAACAACGGTCGGAAACGACGGGAATTCATCGGAAAAGCTCACGATGAACAGTACTAGGGTTCGAAGAACAGAGGTCGACAACCAAGATAATATTTCGCTAAGTATGGAATCTGGTGCTTAAAATCAAAGACCAAGTCTTCCTTAAATACACACGTAAAAGCTGGTTAAAATCATCCACCGACAAAACCAGTCGACGCACGCTAAAAAAAATACAACCAGCAGATGCAAAGAAACCAACTACTGAATCTCAAACAATGCTAATCAAAACGGTGTCGCAGCGACTTAACAAAACGACGTCGCACCGCTTACGTCATCAAATCTTCCACCAACTGGTCGCCTAAAACCATCGGCTGGTTCTCAAATCCAAAAGATGGATTGCATAACACTCAAAAGCTGATACCAGACGTTGCATCAAAACGCTGCGTTCCAACTTAAAAAAACGGCGTCGCATAGCTGACGTCATCAAATCTGGTCGATAACCCTCGCGCAATACCAGCCGCAAGCTACAGGAAACCAGACGCAAGCTACAGTAGAGTTGACCATCATTGACATCTACTCTCAGCTGGACAACCAGCAGGCACACACGAACAAATCCCACCAGCTGGTACCAGACGCAACACTCAAAACGACGTCGCACCAACAAATCAAAACGCTACGTTTTACCCTCAACAAATGAAATAAAGCAGCAGCTGGATACAAACATGCTGCCAGCTTTCACTTAACACAACGCATCCAGATTTCACTAAAACGACGGTGTTTAGGAATTCACGCTACCAAAACTGTTAGAGTAGATGCCCAACTAGCCAACTTGTGGCATGTGGGTTTATAGACTCTTGTATATGACAATCTTTATATATGATATTCGCATTTATTTATATGGCATTTTTTACTTTCATTGTATGTATGATGATTTACAATTGCGTTGAGTAAAGACCTAGAATGCACTAAAGCGTATGTTAGATGTGATAGTGGGTATGACGGCTATCATGAAACACATCTAATAGTCGCTGTGTATTCTAAACATGTTCCTAGTCGATTGGGCCGTCAAAATGAGGATAAGGCCGCCCGAGTTCGAGAC
>KV010036.1:102221-141406 GCA_001598015.1 Dorcoceras hygrometricum
CGTTGTATTTCTGGGCCATGTCATTTCAGCAGATGGCATTTCTGTGGATCCTAGTAAAGTAGATGCGGTGTTGAACTGGGAGCGACCGAGAAATGTGTCTGAGATTCGCAGTTTCCTAGGTCTGGCTGGCTATTATCGTATGGTTCTTCATAGGTTGAGAGAGCAGCAGTTGTATGCGAAGTTTTCCAAGTGCGAGTTCTGGTTGGAACGCGTTGTATTTCTGGGCCATGTTATTTCAGCAGATGGCATTTCTGTGGATCCTAGTAAAGTGGATGCGGTGTTGAACTGGGAGGGATCGAGAAATGTGTCTGAGATTCGCAGTTTCTTAGGTCTGGCTGGCTATTATCGTCGTTTCATTGAGGGGTTTTCTTCTATAGCTAAGCCGATGACCCAATTGACCCAGAAGGATAAGCGGTTTGTTTGGACTGAGCAGTGTGAGATTGTTTTTCAACTGCTCAAGGATAAGTTAACTACTGCGCCTGTGTTGGCTTTGCCGTCCGGTTCAGGTGGTTTTGTTGTTTGTTCTGACGCTTCGCTTAATGGATTGGGTTGTGTGTTGATGCAGAATGGTAGAGTCATTGCGTATGCCTCGCGGCAGTTGAAACCGCACGAGACTCGTTACCCAGTTCATGATTTGGAGTTAGCAGTGGTGGTCTCTGCATTAACGATCTGGCGTCACTACCTGTATGGCGAGCAGTTTGTGGTGTACTCCGACCACAAGAGTTTGCAGTATCTGTTTTCGCAGCCTGACTTGAACATGAGACAGCGACGGTGGATGGAGCTGCTGAAGGACTTTGATTGTGAGATTAAATACCAGCCTGGGAAGTCGAACGTAGTGGCCGATGCTTTGAGCAGGAAGGCTAGTGAGATGCTTGCGTCGTTGTACATCTCTAAGGATCAAGAGCATCTTAACACTACGGGTTGGAGATTCTATCCAGCTGAGGATTGTGTGATGGTTTCATCGTTCCAAGTGGAACCGCGGATTGTTTCCAGCATTCGAGCAGCTCAGAGGACTGATCCGTCTATCCACGAATTGAAGATGAAAGTCAGGGCTGGTGAACTTGAGGACTATTCTGTCTCGTCCGATGGTTGTTTGAGTTTCCGGGGCAGGTTGGTTGTGCCCAATTTGATTGATTTGAAGGAGGAGATCCTTCGTGAGGCGCATTGCAGCAGACATAGTGTTCATCCCGGTGCACGGAAGATGTACCATGCTTTGAAGCCGCACTTTTGGTGGGCTGGCCTTAAGAGCGATGTTGCTGGTTTTGTCGCTCGTTGTCTGAATTGCCAGATGGTAAAGGCCGAGAGGATGAGACCTGGTGGTCTGTTGCAGAGTTTGGAGGTGCCCCAATGGAATTGGGAGCACATAGCTATGGATTTCATGACGCATCTGCCTCGTTCCAGCAGAGGATGCGACGCTATTTGGGTAGTTATCGATCGTTTGTCGAAGTCTGCACACTTCATTCCCTATGGGATGACCTTCTCGTTGAAGAATATGGCGAAGCTGTACGTTGATTTTGTTGTTAGACTGCATGGTGTGCCCGTTTCGATCGTTTCTGACCGAGATCCGAGGTTTACTTCCAGGTTTTGGAAGAGTTTGCAAACAGCTTTGGGAACTAGATTGGCTATGAGTACCGCGTATCACCCCCAGACAGATGGCCAATCTGAGAGAACTATCCAGACTTTGGAGGATATGTTGTGTGCTGTTGTGTTGGATTTCGGAGGTAGCTGGCAAGACGCGTTGTCTTTGGTCGAGTTTTCGTATAATTACAGCTACCAAGTGACGATTGGCATGGCGCCTTTTGAGGCTTTGTATGGCAGGAAGTGCAGATCGCCGGTATGTTGGGAAGAAGTGGGGGAGAAGCAGCTATCTGCCCCTGACTTTGTGCAGCGAATGAAAGATCATGTGGATCTTATTCGACAAAAGATGAAAGCTGCCCAAGATCGCCAAGCCAGTTATGCGAATAAGAGGCGTCGACCTCTTGAGTTTCAGGTTGGTGATCGTGTATTTCTCAAGGTTTATCCGTTTCGTAGTGTGATGCGCTTTGGATGCAAGGGAAAGTTAGCCCCTCATTACGTTGGTCCGTATGAGATTGTCGAGAGGATTGGCCCTTTGGCGTACCGTCTGTTGTTGCCGTCTGAGTTGTCTTCCTTACATGACGTCTTTCATGTTTCCATGTTGAGGAAGTATGAGCCAGATCCGTCTCATGTGCTTAGAACTGACGAGGTAGAGCTAGATCAGTCGTTGAGTTATCAAGAATATCCTTTGCAGATCATTGGAAGAAAATAGAAACAGTTGAGGAATAAGACCATTCCTTTGGTAATGGTACAGTGGAGCAAGCATGGGAGGGAAGAAGCTACTTGGGAGCTGGAAGAAAAGATGCAGCGCGAGTGGCCGCATCTGCTTGAGTAGCCGTTGAGCTATACTTTCCAGTAGGTTGTAGCTTTTGTTTGTATTTCTTCCCTAGTGGTTGTTAATTGTTTGCTCAGTTATCTTGAACTCTTGGCCTAGTGTTGGGCGAGTTTCTGTTTAGTTTTCTGTTGTTGCTTCGACTTTCAGTTGTGTGTTGTATTCAGAGTGGTTGTTTGATTTCGAGGACGAAATCCTTTTTAGTGGGGGAGAAATGTGAGACCTGGATTGTATTAAGGATTAATTGTTGAATTAATCGGGTTTTAGTGATTTCTGGTGATTCAGATTTCATTTTAAATGCTTGGGTTGCATTTTTGGGTCGTAAATCACATTTAAGACCATTCTGGGAGTTTTCGTGTTTTCGAGTTTTGTTTGGTAAGAGCTGGTCGATTTGGTGATAAAATCAGTCGCAGCGTGTTTTGTAGCAAAGGATTAGAAACGCCGTCGTTTTAGTAAAATCTGGGAGCGTTGGATTAGGTGAGAGCTGGTTGTGCGTCTTGTAACCCAGCCGTTGTATTGATATATTGCGTTGAGGGCAAAAGGACTGCGTTTAGATCTGGGTGCGTTGGATTAGGTGAGAGCTGGTTGTGCGTCTTGTAACCCAGCCGTTGTATTGATATATTGCGTTGAGGGCAAAACGACTGCGTTTAGATTAGTTGGCACGACGTCGTTTGGAGGTTGCGACTGGTTATCCAGCTGCGAGAGATTGTTCGCTACTGTAGCTTGCGTCTGGTGTTCCTGTAGCTCGCAGCTGGTAGTAGCGCAAGAGTTAGCGACTGGATGACGTAAGCTATGCGACGCCGTTTGAGTTAGTTGCAACGCTGCGTTTTGAGGTTGCGACTGGTACCAGCAGAGAGAGGGGCGTTGTGCGTATATCTTGCGACTGGATGATCAGCTGTTGGCAGAAAGGATGATGTATCCTATGCGACGTCGTCTGGTTAAGTTGATGCGACGCCGTTTTGAGAACCAGGCGAGGGTTTCCTTGCGATTGATTTTGATATTTCCGTCTGGTTGTCCAGCTTTTGGTTAAGAACCAGTCGTAGGTAGTGTTCTACAACGTCGTTCGATTTGCGTTGTTTTGGAATTCAGCAGTTGGTTTCTTGCGTCTGCTGGGTGTATTTGTTGTTGGTGTCGACTGGTTTTGTCGGTGGATAATCTTTGAATTGATTCCAGTCGTTGCAAGTGCTATTTATAGGAAGACTTGGTCTTCGATTTCACGCATTAGAATCCCATACTTAGAATATTTTCCCCGATTGTATTCTTCTCTTAGAACCCTAAGCAGTGTTCACCGTGAGCTTCTCCGGTGAATTCCCGTCGATTCCGGCCTTTGTTTTGGACATTGAGGTAGCGTTGGACTCCTCTTGCGAAGCTCTATTGTTCCCTATAACTCTTGGAGGCTAGCGTTCGCTGGAGAGGAATCGCGAAGCTGCTATCTTCGGCAGTGTGTTTGTGCGCGCAGGTAGCTTTTGAGTTTAAGCTTTGAGATCTCGTTTCTAGTTAGCTTCCAGTGAGTTGTTTTGATAGTATTTGAGTTGGTTGAGCGTGGCTCCCAGCCGTGAGCTTTATGTGTTGGCCGTGAGTTTTGGGTTGATGATTCCCTGTATCCTGCGTATGTTCTACAGGTTGGAATCGGTATTCTCAGGCCTTGTTTTGTGGTCATTGTTGCCCAAAAGTATAAGGTACGGATTTGAGCTTGATGTAGCTTGGAATTGGCATGAGGTTTAATGTGAGATTGCTGGGATTGTTTTGGTGGATATGAATGCTGTGTTAGTAGCTGTTGCATTGTGTTATGCTAGCTGCTCTCGATTGGTTGCATTCACGTATTTATTTACTTGCATTTCAGATCCCTTGTATTGTATCTCGGCCTTTTTTGTATCTTGTATTTCTGTTATTGATTCTTACCAGGATGCGAGGGCGAGCGGCGATACCGCACTCTCATCTCCCTGCTGGGATCATTAGCCACCATGCGCCGAGTGTTTAACTACCACATTTCATGGGCGAGACAACGGCAGGTTGAATTGTTTGATGCATCTGGTATTCGGGTGTTGTATCACGGCGAGTGGCTCATTACCACACTGTGAACACACCTCGTGGCCACTGTTATTGCAGATTTTTGGAGCTGTGCTTGAGTTCCTTAGCTCCCTAGTTGGTCGAGCCTTCTGTTGTTATCCGTTTTCTCATGCATAGCATCTGCATCTTATCTTATGCATTCTTTTAGCTTTATCTGTTGCTCTCCGTACTGGGGTTTGACCCCATGTCCCTCTGGGGCTTGGTTTGTTTCTTTGTTTGTGTTGTTTTCAGGAAACCCAGGTTTTACAGCTGGTCGTGGCTTTAACCCAGCTGGTGGTGCCCCAGGAGGTGGCTAGCGTGTCCCAGTTGCATATAGCATACTTATATATATGTATCAGTTAGCCAGGGGTATGCCCTGTGCTTCGTCGTTGTACCCCGTAGTGGAGTCCGATACATGTTTTGATTATGTATGATTTATTGTTGGTTGTTTTATGAACTGAGTTATATTTTGAGTATTGTCTATTTTAAATTATATCGTTTTAAACCGTCAGGCCTAAAAGCGAAAATTTTACCCGCTTTTTGTTAAGCTTCCGCATGTGTTTGTATGTTTTTACTCGGTTGTGAGCACGAGGCCTGACACCACATGCATTCATGACTTAGAATACTGCATGTTTATGTGTTGTTGTTATATTAGTGCTCATTTGTACTGAGGCTTGACCTCGTATTATTTTCCTGCTTTTGTGTTGTTTGGGTCTGCGCTGCCCATTTGTAGGAACTTCAGGTAACCAAGCTGGACAGACTGGAAACCCAGCTGGTCGATCCCCATTTCCTTGAAGTCCCAGTTATTATATTATGTATTGATCCAGGGGATGCCCTGAGGTTAAAATGTATTTTGGGGGATCGTTGTTGATTTGATTTGTGATTACCTATTGTTGTGTGAGTTTGGATCTAAATCGTATTTTAATTATGACTATTTTGAAGATATGATTTGGTTCAGGCCCAACTTTATTTCGAAAATTTTTAGCCATATTTTATGCTTCCGTGTTTATGTGCTTAATTGTGCTATTAATTACTGTTAATTAGCACGAGGCCTGACACTTTTGGTATCAGAGCTTAAACTGTGATAAGCTCGTTATCCTTTGATCACACTTGAGTCTAGGCACAGAGTTTGGATTTGATTTTGATTGACTCTGTGGCTTATGTGATTATTTTACTTGTCTCTGTGATTATCTGCTGTTAGTTCTTACCTTGAGATTTGATTAGATGCCATCGAGGAGAGGTAGAGGTAGGACTGCTAGACGTTCCGCTGAGGAGTCTAGGGCTTCGGATAGTGATGAGGGCATTCAGCAGAATATCCCTTTGCGTCATCGAGAGAGACAGGCAGAGGTTGAGGATGTGACGTGTGAGACCCGAAAGCTGATAAGATTAATTGAGTTAATTAATCGGTTTTGTTTAGATCAGCAGTCGCTGAGCAGTAGCGAGTGCGCTAGCGTGTTTCGCTTAGAGAAGTTATCGGGTTCTGTTTGTCTTTAGAACCGCTTTGGTTAGTTGAGTTCTTTCGCAGAAGCTGTTCAGTAGTGAGCGCAGGTCATCGCAGAATGTTGGCGCTCAGCATTGGTGACATCAGCAGCTATCGCTGAGTGGTTGTTTCAGCAGTCGTAGCGAGATCAGCAGTCGCTGAGCAGTAGCGAGTGCGCTAGCGTGTTTCAGTAGCGGGTGCTTGTACGTCGTCGTTTGGATTAGTTGGAACGACAGCATTTTGGTTTTAGCAAAGAAGATCAGTTGTGAGTTGCGTTAGCGTCAGCTGGGTGAGAGATCAGTTGTAGCGTTGTTAACAGCTGTTGGTTAGTATTCAGTAGTGAGTAAGGGATGACGTGTCCAGTTGCGACAGTATTTCTCTGCGACGTTGTTTGAGTTAGTATCTAACGCTGTTTTGGCTTAGTGAGATCTGTTGTAAGATCTGGTTTGTGAGCGGGAATATCAGTTGCGATAGCTTAAGTTGTCGGTGGAACTTTTTCCTGTTTCTGTCAGCAGTGAGATTTAATAGGGAGCTTGGTCTTGTTCTCTATTATTGTTCCCGACACTTAGAATATTTCCCGATTGCCAAATTCTGTCGCAATACCCTAGCTACTGTTCACCGAACCTTATCTTCTTCTATTGCCGGTGGTAGACAGCTCCGACGAGAGCGAGAGTGGTAGCGCTGGACTCCTCTTGCTGAGACGCTTCGTTTGGATAATGTTTTCGAACGTTTGCTTGAAGCTGGTGAGGTGTGCGAAGACATCTCCCTTGTGTACTCTGTTGGCATAAGCGTCGGATTTCGCTCCTAGCTTGTTGGGGTAGTTCCTGTATACCTTGGAGGCTGAGCGGGTAACTCTCGTACCTCATTCTCACTGCTGGGTCTGTTAGCTGCTATGAGCGGAGTGGGTAGATCCCACATCTCATGAGTGAGCAACAGCAGGTGGAGCTGTTTGTTTAGCATCTGGTATGGTGTACTGGAGATGAGTGGGTAGCTCCCATGTGCTCAGTATACCCGTGGCCACGAACTGATTTTTCCTTTGATCAGATCTTGCTGTTGAGATCCTTTGGCTCCCTGCTTTCGGTTGTAGCCTTTATCCCTTGCATTGCATGTGCATATTTATCTGTGTTTCCCTTATGTTGTTTATTGCTGCTCTCCGTACTGGGGTTTGACCCCGAGGTCCTCTGGGGCTGGTGTTTGTTGCCTGTGTGTTGTTTCCAGGTTTCCCAGGTTTCTCTACTGGTCGTGGCTTTGACCCAGCTGGAGGTGCCCCAGGAGGTGGATAGAGTGTCCCAGTTAGCGTATAGCATATATGTACTAGTACTGTTAGCCAGGGAATCCCTGTGCTTGTGGGATTGTGTATTAGTTTTAGTACTGGTATTTGTGTTTGTATAAATGTTGTACTGTTGTACCGAGTGTTTGTAAAATACTGGGATTACTTTGAGTATTGTGTATTTTAAATTATATGTTTTAAACCGTCAGGCCTAAAGCGAAAATTTTAAGCCACTTTTTGAATGCTTCCGCTATGTTTGCGTGGTTTAACTCTGAGTAGAGCATGAGGCCTGACATTTTTTGTATCAGAGCTTAAGCTGGGATAAGCTCGATTTCTGTTGATCACACTTGAGTCTAGGCACAGTGTTGTGTGTTGCATGTGCTTGGTTATGTGATCTATTTGCTGTATTTGATTGTGCTGTATTTGTTCTGTTGTGATCTTACCCTCTTAGTGTTTCTTAGATGCCGCCTAGACGTAGGGATAGAGGTAGAGGGCAGATTCCGGAAAAATCTGAAGGTCAAGACATCATCTCTCTCCCCAGTTGCCACATCCACCTGAGTAGGCTGAAGTCCCGATTGCTCAGATAGAGAAAGATCTCTAACACCAGAAGCCTCTAAAGACTAAAATCTTGAGGGCTGGGACTGAAAAGGTCGACAAAATCGCCTCGAAGAACTCCTAATCAAAGCCTGCTGTCCCAAAGTAGGACACACTCTAGCAAAGTGCCCAACCTGACCACAATTGTTGCAAGCGCCTCGCACTCCAACGCATTGAGAAGGTCGAGGCTTACCCCCACACTGACAACAGTATGACACATTCGTCCTCACTCCACCAGAATCGCCAGAACTCGAAGAACTCAAACTGGATCTCTTAAAGTGCCTTCCTCTTGGTCTAAATCTCTGTCGACTCAAAGACTGAGGTGCCACAGAAGGTTGGGAGGACGACGTTCCAAATGGCACAGGATCCACACTTTTTCCTGTCGACTGCTGCACTCGAGTCTGTCCAACTGTTAGGCTTTCCATAAGGTCAACCACTCTGTTGACAGCATTAGCAAGAGCGAGAAAGGCTGAAGACATCACTAAATCCCAAAGGAACATTCGGTTGGGAGGCATCCTCTCTATCATCACTAACCGGAGTCCTCGAATCAACCACCGCTTGCCTACTAGCTCTACCTCTTCTCCTAGGTGGCATCTCTACAAGACACTCAAAGGTAAGCACACAGGCAAGTAATTCAAGTAGTCAAGCACAAACCAAAGAACAACTACTGTGCCTAGACTCACATGTGATCAATGAAATCGATCTTATCCCAGTTTAAGCTCTGATACCAAAAATGTCAGGCCTCGTCCACAACACAGAGTCAAAACACGCAAAACATGGCGGAAGCACTTAAAAAGTGGCTAAAAATTTTTCGCTTTTGGCCTGACGAAGAAAACATAATTTAAAATACTGTCATACTCAAAATAATCCCAGTTAACACAAAACCAAAATAACATAGTATCATTATAACGAATACAACACTGCCCAACGGCCAAATACAACAGCTGAAAACCACAAATCACAGACAAACTAATAACTATATAAGCCTAAGCACCACCCGAGACATCCCACCCGCGGCGATACCGGTGAAATAGATACTATACATAATTGGGACACTCTAAACACCTCTTGGGGCATCTCCAGCTGGATCATCTCCACGACCAGTGGAACAACCTGGGAAACCTGAACAACAAATAGGCAAACAAAACAAACCAGAGGGCCAAACGGATAGGAAGCAACAACTGTGACACGTCACTGAGTCTCGGAAGCTACCCGATCGCACCCAATGGAAAATAGAGTGGCTCATCGTCGCACCTGCGCGGAAGCCACCAGCCAGGTCGCACGGAATTTCAAGTGGACACAACCACCCACCAACCTCTATCCAGGTCACTGCAACTGAGGACTGGGAACAACTCAACCAACATCCTCCAGCTGCTGCAACTGAGGACTGGGAACAACTCAACCAACATCCACCAGCTGCACTCAATCGTGGTTATGCAACACCGCACCACACCACGAGGGAAAAGCTCCAACAGAGCAACATATCATAGCTAACAAAGGAACCATTGGCTCAATATGCTATGCAGATGCAGTAACATGCTTAACATGATGCATGTACAGTAACACCAGAAAACACCACAAAAGCATTCAAATAATCACATGCATAGCAACTCAACGGATCACCAAACAGGAGGTAATACACCAGATAGTTCAGCCAATAGACATGCATAATATACACAGCTTGCCTCTACACAAACACTCGGCATAGCTATATAACACATAATACATCCCCATGCCTATCTCAAAGCTGTAATACAAGCTCGATTCGTACCTCAATTCTGTGCAACAAATACTACAATCAAAGGTCCCGAGAAATTATGATATCAACCTGTCGAAGCACACAGGGCATAAATCACAGGGACACTAATACACAGAAAGCACGCTGGGAGTTACACACACACTCAACCAGCTATCATCCTACACAACAACTTAATAGGAAGCTCGATTCTAGGCTAGGAACAAGATCTCATCGAATAAACGAAGTTATACCTGAACTACGAGATGCGCAAGCTAAACCAGCAACTTCGCGTTTCTGCTCCAGCCCACAACAGCCTCCAAAAAGGGTATAGGATGAAAGAGCTTCTCAAGAGGGGTCCAACTCTACCTCAAACGTACCAAACGGTGGCCGGAAACGATGGGTAGTGCCGGAGAAATGCTACGGTGAACAGTATCTAGGGTTCGAAGCGAAGAACACAATCGGGGAAATATATCACTAAGTATGAAATCTGATATCTCAAATCGAAGACCAAGTCTTCCTTAAATACACGCGTAAAAGCTGGTTAAAATCACCCACCGACAAAACCAGTCGACGCACGCTAAAAAAAATACAAACAGTAGGTGCAAAGAAACCAACTGCTGAATTCTCAAACAACGCTAATCAAAACGGTGTCGCAGCGACTTAACAAAACGACGTCGCACCGCTTACGTCATCAAATCTGCCACCAGCTGGTCGCCTAAAACCATCGGCTGGTTCTCAAATCCAAAAGCTGGATTGTATAACACTCAAAAGCTGATACCAGACGTTGCATCAAAACGCTGCGTTCCATCTAAATAAAACGGCGTCGCATAAACCCAACAGCTGGTCACTAACCCATCGACTGGATTCCTTAGCGCTAACTAAAACGACGACGCATAGCCTAAGTCATCCAGTTGCTAGCTCTCACGCAAAACAACCAGACGCAAGCTACAGGAAACCAGACGCAAGCTATAGGAAAGTTGACCATCGTTGACATTTGCTCCTAGCTGGAAAACCAGTCGATACACACGCGAACAAAACCTCGCAGCTGGTACCAGTCGCAACATTCAAAACGGCGTCGCATCAACTAATCAAAACGCTACCGTTTGCCCTCAACAAACGAGATAAAGCAGCAGCTGGATACAAACACGCTACCAGCTTTCACTTAGCACTACGCATCCAGATTTCACTAAAACGACGGCGTTTACGAATCTCGCGCTACCAAAACACGCTACGACTGGATTTCACCAAATCACCCAGCTCTCACCACAAAACCAGCTCCCACAACAAAACCAGATTTTACCCAAAATCTAAAAAATATGAAAACTTCCAGAAATGCTCTAAATGTGAAATCTGACCCGAAAATGCAAACAAAACATCCAAACTGAGATCTGAATCACCATAAATCTCTAAGAACCGATTAATTCCAACCAAATTTATCTTATACAATTCCAGGTCTCACAAGAACACTAAGCCAAACCGGTCAACGCAAAACGTAGACATCTGTCCAAGAATCCTCGCCCATAACAAATTCACCGACTTCTAAAGATTAGCGCTAAATAGCGATTACTCAACAAAACGACTACGTATGGAATTTGCACCAACAAAACACGCTGCGAACCAGCAAACACCAGCAAACGGATCTCTTCATAAAACATATTTCTCATAAAACCAATTAATCATATTCGAATTTCTGGATCTCACATTTCTCTCCACATTAAAAGATTTCGTCCTCGAAATCGAGGCGACAACTCTGGAATAAAACAAAGCCTCCTCAACAAAGCCAACGCTGGAAAGTTCAGTTATACACAAAACAATCAAAAGCACTCTAACTCTCAACCAGGAGAATACTAAACTAACGTTCAAGATAACCAGGAGCACAATCACAAGCAACCAACTGCTGGAGAATCACAACGGACATATAACTAGAGAAATATGACTCAACGCTTAACACAACTTAGCGTAGTCATTCGCTCCATAACTTCACCTTAACATAAACACGCCATGCAAGGAGAATAATTCATGTTGGCACTGCCAAACTAAAAACAGAAACAGTCCTTACTGCAATCTCCAAAAGATCGCACACCAGAAAAAGTTCGTCGCAAAACACCGCGATACCGAAAACAGCTGATGCTCAAAGGTTAAGTTACCACATAAAATGCCAAAGAGGGATCAACAAAAGAACAACCAGTTAACCAACGGAGTAGGAGCAAAACTTGAATCTGAAGGAAACAAAAAACAATAATAAAAGTTTGTCCCAACATGGATGAGGATACGCTCCACTCATCTCAGATTCGGTCTCTCAATTATCCTTTCCAAAATTCCTTGTTAACCAAAACAGTCAAATTGATGGTCTAGTCCCGCTCATTCCATCAGTATTCAACACAAAAGAAGGATCTGATATACAATTTCCTCGGCTTTAATACATAAAACACACTACGTGTCCATAACAACACAGCCGGTACTCGCAAATCGCACACCACAGATCCAGTTATCCCAAATCATACAAACAACCTGATGAATCTGATAGCGTACCTACCCTTAATTCTCAAATCCAGCAAGATCTAAGAAGGATAATTTCGTAAGAAACACAGGGTTCACAAACAGAGGTTCAAAAGTCCACACATAACAAGCACAATCTGGTTACAGGTCACACTTACCCACCGTTTCAAAGGAACCAGACCTCTTTGGTCAACCACCTACTGCTCAACCTCTGAAGAAAACTACTAAATTCTCCACATTTCCTCTAATCGCTAAGCAAGATTTGTACTTTCCGCGGTACAAAATCCCAAAGAAGGTTATACCAAACCTCTCTTGGCAACAAATGCCACACCAAAAACTATACCAATCCTTGGTATGATCTCTCAAATTAAGCATCTGATCAGGGAAAAACGATAAAATCGTAGTCCCTCGAGACCCAAAAACATCGAAAACTCTTCCAACTTCGGAACAAGAGCCTAGAGTACTTACCAGCCACTACAAACACCAGAAAACTAGGCAATATTGCTAGTGGATCACCACCAAATCCTCTTGCCAGTTTCCTAAAGTAAGCCTTCGCGTATTTCTCATAGTTCTCAAAAAAGGCACGCTCTATTCTTCCTTTTTCTCACCATTTAAATCATATTATGCTGTTTTCAAATGATTTTTCATGATATATATGCGTTATGTTACGCTCTACGTTTGTCGTTTGAGATCATGCATGTATCACGATTTTTAACACGTACTTGATTCATTTTTTGTGATGCTTCGGTCATGGGGGTTCATAGTGCTGAGTGTTGGTCGTGTTGGGATTCGTGATCGGGTTTGGTTGGTCCACGTATTTATCCCATCGAGTTAGTATCATGTGGGTCCAAACAGGGAGTGATTTTGTCAAGGAATAAATTAGTTATGAATTTTATGATCAGCACGTGTCCTGGCTTGTAGCGTTGTTGGGGTCGGGTAAGTTGCTATATGTGGTTTGTGTGGTCAAGGTTGATTCAGGAGATAAATCATTGAGTTCCGGTCACATAGGTCCAAACGGGGAGCAATTTGGTCAAGGAACTAATTAGTTATGAGTTTTATGGCTAGCACGTGTCCTGGTTGCATTCTGCACGCAGGAAGTGGGCTTGCTGACGTCAGGTTGATCGTGTCGGGCATCTTGGTCGGTTATGGTTACTTTTAGGTGATATCCCATTGAGGTAGGGTTACGTGGGTCCAGACGGGGAGCGATTTGGTTAGGACATGGATTTTTAATGAATTTTACGGTTTAGCCGCTCAAACTGCATCTCGTCGGGACAGAAAAATGTAAAGTCCGATTTTAAGCGTAAATGGGTCAAATCATTTTAAGTCCAACTTTTATTTCAAAATTTTAAAGCCTAAATATCTTTTATTTATGAGCCTAATACTTTTATCAAATTTTAAAGTCTAATTTTTGGTCAAGGGGACTTTTATTTTGCCAAAATTCAATGTCTGATTTTAAGTTGAAGGATCGGGTACTTTTACCAATTTTGAAATGAAATTTTGAGTTTAATGAGTTGAGTTTTGGGCTAAGTTTCAGTTTAAGATCAGGTCTAGGCTTTTGGGCTTAGAAATTAGTGGGTCAGTCACTTGAACCAGCCCTTGACGGGGAGGAAAAAAAATGTAGAAGCCCATAAATATATTGTAACGCCCAGAAATCCTAATTATGTGGAAATGAATTCATGACTAGGGGGAAAATTATTTGCTATTTTATGTGATTCCATGATGATTTTAATGTTGCATGATTTGCATGTCATGTTTTTAGCTTGTTTGAGTTCCGGACGCGTGGACGAGACTAGGGACGACCGAGATGAAAATTTATTTAAATTTTAAGAACTTAGATTTTTAAGAGCAAATTTATTATTTTTAAAGCAGCAATTTCCGAAAATTGAGGTTTCTATGATTATTTTTTAGGGGAACCCGTTTTTCGCCTATACGAGCTATTTTAATGAGTTTTTCTATGTTTTGCAAATATGGGAAATCATTATTACGGAAATTTAAGTTGGTGTCTTGCTTTGGGAGCTTCAAAACACATTTTAATTAGGACGAGGGTTAGTATGAGAAAAAACTCTTAATTTTCTTAATTAAACCATTGGTAGGGGTCTTTTTGGGCATAACTCATTCTCCCCTTCACCCCAAATTCGAAAACCCTACTCCTATCCACTCTCCTAGCCGCCTCAAGCCACTCCCCTCTCCCTCAAGTTCGAAATTTTGCAAGCTTTTGGTGATCCAATGCGGTCTTGTCCCAATCTCGCGTCCTACACGTCGGTAACTCGCATATCTTCTTTTTCTCCAACAAAGGCATGTAATATCTCTTTTTTTCCTCACCATTTAAGCCATAGTATTCTATTTTTAATCAATGATTGCATGAATTATATGTGATTTGAATTGATCTATGTTTATGGTTTGAGATCCATGCATATATCATGATTTTCAACACGTATTTGATCCATCTCTTGATGTTCTTCGGTCATGGACGGTTATTGAGGCTTGAGTTCGGTCCAAGAATGGTACCAGTAGTTATTCCATTGAGTTAGGGTCACGTGTGTCCAAACGGGGAGGGATTTGGGCAAGGAATGAATTAGTTACGGATTTTATGATCATCACGTGTCCTGGCTTGTCGTCTGTGTGCGACAGTTGAGTTATTGGGGTCGGGCAAGTCACTCTATGCAGTTTGTGTGGTCATGGTTGATTGAAATTCACTGATTCAGGGTCACGTAGGTCCAAATGTGGAACGATTTGGTCAAAGAACCAATTAGTATGAATTTTATGGCTATCATGTGTCTTTGTTGCAGTCTGCGCGTGGGCAGTGAGCTTTCAAGCGTTGGTTGGTCACGGCCTGAATCATTTTTGAGTTTTGTTTATTCTAGTGACTAGTAAATTGAGTTAGGGTTATGTGGGTTGAAACAAGGAGTTATTTGGTGAAGAAATGGATTTTTAATGATTTTTACCGTTTCGTCGCTCGAAGTGATCCTCGTCGGGTCATTTTTGAGAAAATTGGGATTTCGAGTCTTAGAGGCTTCCAAAGTTCGTGGATGACTTTATTTGATGTTTTAACCATATTTTAAGATGTTTTCCAGCATTTTTATAATATTTTATTTATGGGATTTTTGTCAAATTTTAATGTTTGATTTTAAAGTGAAGGAATGAGTATTTTATAAAATTTTTAAAATTCAATTTTAAAATTATGGTCCAAGTCATGTTTAGGGCTAAGTTTAAATTTTAAGTTAAGTCTAGGTTCTATTGGGCTTAGAAGTAGTGGGCCAGGCTCCTGAACCAGTCCTTGACCGGAGTAGAAAATGTAGAAATCCGTGAATATATATATAATTATATATGTAGTATTCTCTGTATGATAATGTTCTAAATGAAGGAATAAAGTATATATTGACGGGCTAAGATTTTAAGTTGCATGTTTTATGAAATGCACGCATCATGAGAGTTTATGAAACGTTAAAGTCATGGTTTTTTTAAGAAAACTCGAGGGATTGAAGTGATTTGTGGCAAGTTTAACGATGGAAGATAGTCAGGATATCGGGCCCGAGGATCCCCTATTTTAATGTATTACGAGCCTATGGATCCATGTGATCAAGACATGGTGAAGGGGCATAGGAGGTGCTTGGGATTCCGAGATAAGGTCGGGTGAACCGCACCGCCATGTACATTGGTTTCTTTCGACTGATCAGTCATACGCTCGTCACATTTTACTGATATGACTCATACGTTTTTATGTTACGTTACGTCATGCCTTATGTATGCTATATGATTATGATACGTTATGATATGTTACGAACCATGTTTTACGACCATCCATGCATGCATGATTTAACGTGTTTTATATTACGTATGTGCTTGCATGTGATTTTATTATATATATTTTGTTATTTAAAATATAGAGCATACTGAGCCTATAGGCTCACTAGGTTTAAATGGTGCAGGTGATGACCCTGTGGATTTTAACCCGACTGACGGTGAGGACCTCTGAGCGCCTGTTGCAGTAGTACCCCACTATGATGTCTTTATTCACGTTATGATATACTTTTCAGACATTTTATTTACATGTTCCGTTTCCGCAACACTTTCATACTCTGATTTTAAAACAACATTGATGATTTAATGTTCGAGGTATTGGTTTTATTCATGTTATAAAATGATGTTGAGAAAATATTTAAAGGGAACGAGCCATACTTTTTAGTTTAGTTATTCCGCACATTATTTTAAAAAAAATTTTTATAGAGTACGGTTCGTTTCAGTTGGTATCAGAACGATGGTTCTGGTGGGGTACTTGCTTGCTGGGCGAAGCTCGGAAGTCGCACTACCAGTCTATAAGTTTTAGATTTTTATGATTCATGTTTATGTTCGCATGCTGCACGTTTTATTTCTGCATGAGTTTTGCCTTAGAATTTTAAGAGGTAGACGCTTAATAATGCACTTAGATTTAAGTGAGAAGCTTTTGGTGTATCAGTATGCCTCCCAGACGCGACAGAAGCGAGCAGGATGATTCTACGCCTCCTCCTCCTCCCCCACCTCCTTAGTTGACACCGTACGAGAGGGCTAGTGTGGATATGCTAGCCGGGATCACCAGGATTTTGGAGAAACAGTCGGAGCGACCCGGGAAGTCGCACGAGGAGGATGTGGCTGAGCGGTTCCACGAGCAGGGACCCAAGGAGTTTGTCGGGACTACAGATACGCTAGTTGCTGAGTAAATCACTGCTAGGAAACTCTATGCCTTAGGGGCTAAGAAATGTTAGATCTTCTAGGACTTGCCTTGAGAACTTAGACGATATGACTAACGAATTTAGAAATGTCCTAGGAATCTAAACTGCTTTTTGGAAATCTAGTTTGACCGTAAACGCGTACCTGTATGACGTTTCTGTTTCAGGCAAGATTCGTGCGCTTGGTGTCACTACCCTTGCCTTTCTAGACTCAGGGGATGGGAATTATTCCGGAGAGCTTGGGAGTAGATCTCGCCGTGAAGGTTCCGTCAAGAGAGGAGTTGACGACGACCAGCGTTGTGTAGGAATTGACGATGATGTTCCACGATCATGAGGTCAGAGCAGATCTGATCGTTTTGCAGATGTCAGGACTCGACCTCATCCTGGATATGGATTGGTTGATGAAGTTTGGAGCGGTGATCGATTTCCAGTGGAGTTCAGTGACTATCAGTTGGCCAGGGTACGAGACCTTCTTATTTGAGGCAGCGAGGAGATCACGAAAGCCCATATTCATATTGTTTCTACAGGCCAGGAAGCTAGTTGAGCTCGGATGTCAGGCATTCTTGGCCAGTGTTACCGCTTCAAGAGAATCAGCAGACCCTTCACTGTCTGATGTGGAGGTAGTCAGGGATTTTGCAGATATATTCCCTGATGATGTTGTGGGAGTTCCACCGGAGAGAGAGGTGGAGTTTTCGATCGAGCTGATGCCAGGTACAGTGCCTATCTCTAAGGCATCATATCATTTGGCTTCTACCGAGATGAAGGAGCTGAAGGAGCTGAAGGAGCAGATTCATGAGTTGCTCGACAAGGGGTTCATACGCCCTAGCTTTTCTCCATGTGGCGCGCCAGTTTTTCTTGTGAAGAAGAAGGACGGCATCATGAGATTGTGTATCGACTATCGGGAGCCAAACAGAGTTAGAGTGAAGAATAATTATCCACTCCCTAGGATAGAGGATTTATTTGACCAGTTGCAGGGAGCTTCAGCTTTCTCGAAGATTGATTTGAGATCTGGCTACCATAAGATGAGAGTTACTGAGGAGGACGTGTCCAAGACTGCATTTCGGACATGTTAAGGCCACTATGAGTTCTTCGTAATGCCGTTTGGACGGACGAATGCCCCAGCGATTTTCATGGATTTGATGAACAGGGTCTTCAGACAGTTCGTTGACCAGTTCATCATTGTGTTCATCGACACCATTTTTGTGTATTCAAGGAGCTTAGAGGAGCATAGACAGCACTTGCAGACGGATTTGTAGACATTGAGAGAGCACAAGTTGTATGCCAAGTTCAGCAAGTGCGAGTTTTGGCTGGAGCATGTGGCATTCTTGGGGCATATATTTTCTAGAGATGGGATTTCTATTGACCCATCGAAGGTGGAGACAGTGCAGAACTGGGGGATACCAAAGAATGCAGCATAGATTCGCAGTTTCTTGGGGTTAGCAGGATACTACCGCAAGTTTATCAAGGGCTTCTCTTCGATTTCAGTGCCCTTGACAGCCCTGACCAAGAAGAATGCGAAGTATGTGTGGAGTCCTGAGTGTTAGAGGAGCTTCGATCAGCTGAAGGAGTCCCTCACTTCAGCTCCAGTGTTAGCGATGTCGGTGGATCATGATGTTTTGTAGTGTACACGGATGCTTCCCTGAGAGGGTTAGGTGCAGTTCTGATGCATGGAGGCAAGGTTATCGCTTATGCGTCGAGGCAGTTGAAGAGTTATGAGCAGAACTATCCGACACACGATCTGGAGCTTGCAGCAGTAGTGTTCGCACTAAAGATTTGGAGACACTATTTGTACGGTGATAAGTGTCAGATTTTCACCGATAATAAGAGCCTCAAGTACTTCTTCACCCAGAAGGAGCTAAACATGAGATAGCGCAGATGGCTGGAGTTGGTGAAGGACTATGATTGTTACATTAGCTACCATCCTTGTAAAGCTAATGTGGTGGCAGATGATTTAAGCCATACGACTTCAGTGGTGGCATGCTAATCAGTCAAGAGGCCACTACAGGAGAGATTTGGTCTAGAGTTCTATTCAGGAGGCTGTGCATCGAGTTTAGTAGAGCTCACAGTTCAGCCGACGCTACGAGGTCGGATCAGAGACGGGCAGACCTCTGATGAGCAGTTTCAGCAGAGGAGACAGCATGATGAGGCCAGATGCCGAGGCCTGTACACAATTGAGAATGTGATCGTTCGTTTCAGAGGTCGCATGTGGGTGCCGAGTTCTGGTCAGCTGAGAGCTGAGATCCTAGCAGAGGCACATGCATCGATGTACTCCATCCACCCAGGGAGTACGAAGATGTTTAGAGGTTTGCAGACATTGTATTAATGGCCGAGGATGAAGAAGGATATTTGGAGATTCATATCTGAGTGCTTGACTTGTCAGCAGGTCAAGGCAGAGCATCAGCGACCGGCAGGGTTTCTTTAGCCACTCCCTATTCCCGATTGGAAGTGGCAGCACATTAAGATGGATTTCGTGGTTGGGTTATCCAGGAGTCCCAGGGGATACACATCGATATGGGTGATTGTGGACAGACTCACCAAGTCAGCGCATTTCTTACTTGTGAAGACTACTTTCACCCTGATGCAGTATGCAGAGCTTTACAGTAGAGAGATTGTCAGGCTGCATGGCATACCAGTCTCTATGATGTCAGACAGGGACACCAAATTTACATCTGTGTTTTGGAGGATCTTACACACCGCTTTGGGGACTAAGCTATCGTTCAGTACAGCTTTTCACCCGCAGACAGATGTCCAGTCGGAGAGAGTCATCCAGATTCCAGAGAATTTACTGAATCTTGTGTGATAGACTTCCAGGGTACGTGAGAGTCGAGATTGCCTCTGGTAGAGTTCACGTACAATAACAGCTTTCATGCATCGATTGGGGTAGCTCCATATGAGGCTTGCACTGGGACGAGGTTGGAGAGAGAGTTTTGACTGGGCTAGAGCTGGTGCAACAGATAGAAGACTTTGTGACTAGGATACGAGATCGAATGAGGATAGCCCAGAGTCATCAGAAGAGTTATGCTGATCGCAAACGACGATACCTGGAGTTGGCTGAAGGAGATCACATATTCGTGAGGATATCTCCCATGAAGGGCGTGATGCGCTTTGGCCGGAGGGGCAAGCTCCATCCGATGTTTATTGGGCCATTTGAGATTCTGGAGAGGTTTGGTACGTTGGCGTATCGAGTAGCACTACCATCCAGTCTGTCAACTGTGCATAACGTATTTCACATCTCGATGCTGCGGAAGTACGTCCCGAACCCATCGCATGTGTTGTTTTTCGAGCCGCTTCAATTAGAACCAGACCTATCTTTTGAGAAGCGACCAGTTCAGATCTTGGCTTGAGAAGAGCGCAGACTTAGAGCGTGGAGTATTCCGATGGTCAAGGTCCTGTGGCAGAATCTCTCAGAGGATGATGCTACCTAGGATACTGAGGTCGATATGCGGACGCACTATCCAGAGCTTTTCGATACGTAACCTAATTTCAGGGACGAAATTCCTATAAGGGGGGAGAGTTGTAACGCCCAGAAATCCTAATTACGTGGAAATGAGTGCATGACTAGAGGAAAATTATTTTAGAAAATTATTTGCTATTTTATGTGATTCCATGATGATTTTAATGTTGCATGATTTTCATGTCATGTTTTTATCCTGTTTGAGTTCCGGACGCGTGGACGAGACTAGGGACGATCGAGATGAAAATTTATTTAACTTTTTAAGCCCTTAGATTTTTAAGAGCAAATTTATTATTTTTAAGTAGAAATTTCCGAAAATTGGGGATTTTATGATTATTTTTCCGGGGAACCCGTTGTGAGACCCTAAAGTTTAATGGCTTAATTGAGTAAATTAATCGGGTTTAGCATAGACCAGATTTGGCTGAACAGATCTGGGATGAGCAAGCTTTGAGCTGGTATGCTTGGTGAAGCTATCGGGTCCGAATTGGTGTTTAGAACAGCTCTGGAAAGTTGTAGATTCGGCGGAATAGGAATCAGACTTGAGAGTTGGTAAATGCGGGTAAATCGTGTTCAGATCCTGTAATCAGATCTGGTAGTCACGCACCATTCTGGGCTTGCAGATGGCATATATCGCGCGGGTAGCGAAATGTTGTCGTTAGCAAGGATCCAGATTTGAGTATATGCTCTTAGTTAGTGGTGCATGGGAAGATCCAGTTCTTAGTCCCGGTTCGTGTTGTGGGGTAGATCGGTACGGTCCAGTGGCTTTCACATTTGATCAAGTCCTGGGAGTCAGATCTGAGTGTCGTAGTTAGGAGCGATGCGACGCCGTTTAGTGATTCAGACTTGGATAGCTGGATAACGTGTCCTAGTAAGAGAGCAGAATTTGGTACGACGTCGTTTCGTTAAGTTCCAAATCTGTTTAGCGTATGGTCCAGATCTGGAGTGTTACTCAGATCTGAGTTTGGGATCAGCTTTGAATCTTAAGTTGTCGGTGGTTGTTGTCTACAAGATCTGGGAGACTTAAGTATATATTGAGGAATTTTTACTTCGGTCTCGCCATTATCTCTTTCTGAGACTCAGAAATATTCTTGTAACCTTACTCTTTTGCGATACCCTAGCTACTGTTCACCGAACCTTATCTTCTCCGATTGCCGATGGTAGACAGCTACGACGGACGCGAGAGTGATAGCGCTGGACTCATCTTGCCGAGACCTTTATTTCTATACGTCTTTTGGAGACTTTGGTGGAGCTGGAGGTGGATCGCGAAGACATCTTCCTTCTGTAGTCTCTTAGCATAAGAGTCGTTTTTGTTAGAGTAGGTGCCCAACTAGCCAACTTGTGGCGTGTGGGTTCTTATTGACTCTATGTAAAACGATCTTTATTTATTAAATTCGTATTCTTTTATGGCATTCTTTATTGTCATTATTTTATAATGTTAAAAATTGTGTTGGATAAAGACCTGGAATGAACCATAATGTATGTTAGATGTGATAGTGGATATGATGGCTATCATGAAACGTATCTAATAGTCACTGTGTATTCTAAAATCTTTCCTAGTCGATTGCCGTCAAAATGAGGATAAGGCCGCCCGAGTTTGAGACTAGCATCTGCGATGTGAAGTACCACATTTCATTGGTAGGGAACATTGTGATGTTCTGAGCATGCAGATGGATAGTGACCTGGTGATCTATCAAACTACCCTCGTTCGGACTTTCCAAGTGGTTACAATTTGTCGAGTGGATTAACTCTGAGGTCTTGGTTGTACAGATTAGACCTTATTACTCGAAACGTCATTGAGACTCTACATGATAGGTGCCTCACTTTGACCCGTTTACCGACTCAGTTGGGGTCATCAGGTGGCGGGGTTGGGTGAGAAGTCGATGCTTCGTTGTTGAGGATTCACCGCTCGCCATTGTGCGTGGATATCCTATGCTATCTGAGGAGATAATCGTGTGACAAATCTCTGGCCAGAGTACTAGATGTGTTTTAGGTAAATGGGTTTACCTAGTAACACATGCGATGTCACTATTTGATCTCAAAGATGTATGCATGGTTGTTGGATCTCTAGCGACTCTCGATTTACCAATGGTCGTTGATCTGATCGAGATATTTGTGTTGAAAGGACCGTACTGTATGCTAACCATGACCGACTGGTTCTTGCAGGCACAATCAGCGATACCTAGGGGATCATGGGGCGATGTTGCTAGACGCTTTACTATGATCCGATGGGTTAGTCCGAAAATGTGGTTTCGGAGTCACAAATGTTGTGAGCCCACGGCTAGCTGTATCCCTGAACCATTGAGGATCACACAAGTACTGGTTTCTCAATTCCCGTACAGAAATTAAGCTCAATTTGTTGATTATAGTAAGAGGAAGGATGGAAGTGCGATCTCCTAACATTAAATAGGGTCAAAATGCAATTTCCCTAAGTTTGGAGTAGTTTGACTATCCTTAAAGCTTACAGGGGCCAAACTGCTATTTTGGATTAGGTGGTCCGAAAAATTGTTTTCACATCATAATTCTCAGTTTTGTAAACTGTGTAGATCAGTCCGATCTGATCGTCGATCGGGATTATGATGGAGCCACAGTGATGGACTTGAAACCAATGTTCACCCTGGGCTTGGACCCGACCCAAGCCCATTAAGCTGGTTCAAGCCCATGGAAAATCTATAAATAGAGTGCCCTGGGATATTCATTTAAAACACACCAAAAGCTCCTCAGCTTATAATTTGCAATATTTACAAGAATGAATGTTTATTGGAATTGGGGAACGAGAAAAGGATCTATACGCCTTAAAATTGAAAGAAGTTCCAACTCACGATGTGGAAACACACACAACAACAATAAAAAGGAAAAACGATAGTTTGAACCCGGTACAACTTTGGCACGCTAGGCTAGGTCATGTTTCCTTAAATAGGATGAACAAGTTGATTAGGAGTGACATGTTTAATATATCTGATATTAACTCCCTACCAACTTGTGAGTCTTGTCTCAAGGGAAAAATGACAAAATTGCCCTTCACGGGCAAGCTTGAACGTGCTCAAGGCCTATTGGATTTGATCCATACTGACGTATGTGGCCCACTTAGCATTGGTACTAAGTCCGATCACACCTACTTCATCACCTTTACTGATGATCACTCTAGGTATGGGTACTTGTACTTAATGAAGCACAAGTCTGAATCATTTGAAAAGTTCAAAGAATTCAAGGCTGAAGTAGAAAATCAATTGGGAAAAAGTATTAAAAAACTTTGATCCGATCGAGGTGGAGAATACTTGAGTGCCGAATTTCAATACTATCTTAAATAGAATGGGATTCTCTCTCAGTGGACCGCTCCGGCCACACCACAACTCAATGGTGTAGCGGAGCATCGTAATCGAACCTTGATGGACATGATTCGATCTATGATGAGTTTCACTGAACTTCCTGCCTCGTTTTTGGGCTATGCGCTCAAAACGGCTGTTATGTTGTTGAACAATGTCCATACCAAGGCAGTGGATAAAACTCCATATGAGATATGGATGGGCAAGCCACCCAAATACTCATACTTGAGGATTTGGGGATGTCCTGCTTACGTGAAGCAGACAGTGGGAGATAAACTGGATAATAGATCCATATTATGCTACTTCATTGGATATCCAAAGAATTCTATTGGATACTACTTTTATATCCAAATGAAACAAAAGTGTTTGTTTCTAGAAATGCCACTTTTCTGGAAATGGAATTTCTACTCGATAGAAAAGGCAATGTAGTTGAACTCGAAGAGGTTCGAGAACCAACTGAAGTACCAAGTGAATCTTCCGCACCTCAAGAGCCAATACTTGATATGGACACACCTAGGAGATCTGAAAAGGTTCCTAGGGCTCATGTTAGATTTGGTTTCCTCATTGAAGATGATCAAAGTGATCAAACTATTGGATGTGATCCAAGAACTTTCAAGGAGGCAATTTCCGATGCCGATTCTAATTTGTGGCTTGAAGCAATGCAATCTGAGATTGACTCAATGCATTCAAACCAAGTTTGGACCCTTGTTAATCCTCCTGAAGGAATAGTTCCTATTGGGAGTAAATGGATATACAAGTGAAAACTTGGGCCTGATGGTAAGGTACTGACCTACAAGGCGTGACTGGTCACGAAAGGTTACACTCAAAGACAAGGTTTGAGTATGATGAAACCTTCTCACCAGTCGCAATGTTCAAGTCAATTAGAATCCTACTAGCCATAGCCGCATGGTACGACTATGAGATATGGCAAATGGATGTGAAAACTGCGTTCCTTAATGGAAACATTAAGGAAGTGATCTATATGACGCAGCCTGAGGGTTTCGCATCTGTAGGAAGTGAGCATAAATTATGCAAACATCAGAGATCGATCTATTGTCTCAAACAAGCATCGAGAAGTTGGAACCTGAGATTTGATGAATCAATTAAAGAATTTGATTTTATCAAGAATCCCGAGGAGCCATGTGTGTATAAGAAGGTAGTTAAAAATGCTGTGACATTCCTTGTAAATGTTGATGACATTCTACTCATTGGTAATGATGTAGGAATGTTGCAGTCAACTAAATTATGGTTCTAGTAGATTCTCGATGAAGGACATGGGTGAAGCATCCTATATTCTGGGAATACAGATCTATAGGGATAGATCGAAAAGGATGCTCGGACTTACCCAAGCGACCTACATCGATACCATACTTAAGAGGTTCTCTAAGGAAGAGTCCAAGAGAGGACACCTACCTATGTGCCACGGGGTCACTCTATCTAAATCTATGTATGCAAAGACTGATGAGGAGATAGAGAGTATGACACGTGTGCCATATGCCTCGGCAATATGTAGTATTATGTATGGTATGATCTCAACTAGACCAGATGTCGCATACGCTCTGAGTGTCACGAGCCGTTACCAAGCCAACCCCGGCCAAATGCATTGGAAGGCTGTGAAAGATATTCTTAAGTACTTACGAAGGACTAAGAATATGTTCATGGTCTACGGGGGTGGTGAACTAAAGTTGGAAGGCTACACTGATTCTAGCTTCCAATGCGATGTGGATGATTCGAAGTCAACCTCTGGATTTGTATTCATGCTCAATGGTGGTGCTATCTCTTGGAAGAGTTCCAAGCAAGACACCATCGCGGATTCAACCATTGAGGCTGAGTACATCGCAGCATCAGCTGCTGCTAAAGAGGCGGTTTGGATTAGGAATTTCGTCCAAGAGTTGCGCGTAATCCCTGAATGAGTTGATCCAGTCCCGGTGTACTGTGACAACACAGGTGCCGTTGCGCAAGCAAAGGAACCTAGGTCTCACCAAAGATCCAAACACATATTGAGGAAATACCACATACTCCGGGATATTATGGCTAGAGGTGACATAGCAGTCGAGAGAGTCGCCTCTGCAGACAACATTGCTGATCCACTTACGAAGCTCTTGACAGGACCGTTGTTTGGAAAACATCACGAAACAATGGGACTACGTCTGATGAGTAGTTGGCTTTAGGGCAAGTGGGAGATTGTTAGAGCAGGTGCCCAACTAGCCAACTTGTGGCGTGTGGGTTCTTGTTTACTCTATGTAAAACGATCTTTATTTTTGAAATTCGTATTCTTTTATGACATTATTTATCGTCATTATTTTATAATGTTAACATTTGTGTTGGATAAAGACCTGGAATGCACCATAGTGTATGTTAGATGTGATAGTGGATATGATGGCTATCATTAAACGCATCTAATAGTCACTGTGTATTCTAAACTCGTTCCTAGTCGATTGGGCCGTCAAAATGAGGATAAGGCCGCCCGAGTTTGATACTAGCATCTGCGATGTGAAGTACCACGTTTCATTGGTAGGGAACATTGTGATGTTCTGAGCATGCAGATGGATAGTGACCTGGTGATCTATCGAACTACCCTCGTTCGGACATTCCAAGTGGTTACCATTTTTTGAGTGGATTAAGTCCGAGGTCTTGGTTGTACAGATTATCCCTTATTACTCGAAACGTCATTGAGACTCTACATGATAGGTGCCTCACTTTGACCCATTTACCGACTCAGTTAGGGTCATAAGGTGGCGGGGTTCGGTGAGGTCCCGATGCATGTAAGATTCGATGCTTCGGTGTCGAGGATTCACCACTCGCCATTGTGCATGGATATCCTATGCTATCTGAGGAGATAATAGTGTGACAAATATCTGGCCAGAGTACTAGATGTGTTTTAGGATTAAGTCCGAGGTCTGGTTGTACAGATTATCCCTATTACTCGAAACGTCATTGAGACTCTACATGATAGGTGCCTCACTTTGACCCATTTACCGGACTCAGTTAGGGTCATAAGGTGCGGGGTTCGGTGAGGTCCCGATGCATGTAAGATTCGATGCTTCGGTGTCGAGGATTCACCACTCGCCATTGTGCATGGATATCCTATGCTATCTGAGGAGATAATAGTGTGACAAATATCTGGCCAGAGTACTAGATGTGTTTTAGGTAAATGGGTTTACCTAGTAACACATGCGATGTCACTATTTGATCTTCAAGATGTATGCATGGTTGTTGGATCTCTAGCGACTCTCGATTTACCAATGGTCGTTGATCTGATCGGGATATTTGTGTTGAAAGGACCGTACTGTATGCTAACCATGACCGACTGGTTCTTTTAGGCACTATCAGCGATACCTAGGGGATCATGGGGAGATGTTGCAAGACGCTTTACCATGATCCGATGGGTTAGTCCGAAAATGTGGTTTCGGAGTCACAAATGTTGTGAGCCCACGGCTAGCTGTATCCCTAAACCATTGAGGGTAACACAAGTACTGGTTTCTCAATTCCCGTACGAAAATTAAGCTCAATTTGTTGAGTATAGTAGGAGGAAGGATGGAAGTGCGACTTCCTAAAATTAAATAGGGTCAAAATGCAATTTCCCTAAGTTTAGACTAGTTTGAATATCCTTAAAGCTTACAGGGGCCTTGCTATTTTGGATTAGGTGGTCCGAAAATTATTTTCACATCATAATGCTCAGTTTTGTATACTGTGTAGATCGGTCCGATCTGATCGTCGATCGGGATTATGATGGAGCCACAGTGATGGACTTGAAACAATGTTCACCTTGGGCCTGGGCCCGACCCAAGCCCATTAAGCTGGTTCAAGCCCATGAAAAATCTATAAATAGAGGCCCTGGGGTATTCATTTAAAACACACTAAAAGCTCCTCAGCTTATAATTCTCCCTTCCTCTCCTCTCCTCCCCGCCGCCCGTCTCCGACGCCGCCGTAGGAAATCTTGTTCCGACCGTTCCGGCGAGGAGATTCCGTCCGTGAAACTTTTGTCGAGTTTTCTAGTGCAAACCGACGAAGGAATTGAGATTCCGATCGTGGACCGGATTAGGAGGCCAAAACCGCCAACCATTGAAGTGCCGATTTCCTCGTGAAATTGGTCGAAGCCAGGCATCTAGACGCCAACAAGGTACTATTCTAAACATCCTATGTATGTTTATGAATTGTTTTACAGGTGTATTGACCGTTCCCGGGCTCCAAAAATTTAAATCTTCCGCTGTGCATCGGTAACGGGTTCCGGATCCGCCGCTGCGCCAACAGGTTTAGCCCTGCCGTTCAGGTAGCTTGTTGGGTAAGTGTTAGTTCTACCTTTGTTCTTTGTTAGAGCTGGTTGTTGAGCTCGTAAGGTAGGATGAAGCTGGTTGAGCTCGTAGCTCCCAATGGTAGGTTCTGTGCTTTGCGTCCCTGAGTTAGCATTGTTGTTTGGTTAACAGATTTCAGACTTGGTTGCTCGGGACTTCGTTTGTGGAAATTATAGCTCAGAATTGAGGTACGGATGTGAGCTTGTGTTAAGCGTTGGATGTGGCATGGATATATGTGTTTGCTTGCTGATCTGCTGTACTGTGTATGCTATTTGTTGGTTGTTGTATTATGTTGCATGAGCATACACACATTTTCATGTTGTTGAGCTCAGATCTTGTTTAGCAGTGTCTTGTTATCTTTATCTGTGTGTATCAGGATGCTTGTATTGGAGGACGAGCGGGTAACTGCCGTATACCTCATCTCCCCGCTGGGATCTGTTAGCCACTATGAGCGGAGTGGGTAGCTCCCACATCTCATGAGATGGGCAACAGCGGGTTGAGTGCATTTTTGTGCATCTGGCACCGTGTGTTGAGACGAGTGGGTAGCTCCCATATACTCAGACACCCCGTGGCCACTATTGATCAGTTGATCTGTTGTCGTTGTTGAGCTGTTTCTTGTGATTCATTTGGCTCCCTGCTTCGGTTGTAGCTCGGTCTCATGCATAGAATTCACATTTTATCTGTTTCTATCTTAATGCTGTTTCTCAGTTGCTCTCCGCATTGGGGTTTGACCCCATGTCCCTCTGGGGCTGGTGTTTGTTGCCTGTGTGCTTTTTCAGGTTACCATGGTTTTCTCCGTGGGTCGTGGAGTAGATCCAGCTAGTAGTATCCCGGGAGGTGGATAGAGTGTCCCAGTTATATGTAGTAGATACATATGATATTTTCGTTATGTTGTTGATTCAGGGTCACTCCATTTTTTATGCAAGCTGTGTTGTAGTTGGTTTTCAAGCGTTGTAAACCTTATTTTGATTAACATTGTATTTTAAATTATGTTTTCTCAAGTCAGGCCAAAAAACGAAAATTTAACCACTATTTTTATTGCTTCCGCTATTGATTATTGCGTGATTTTACTCTGTTTTAGCATGAGGCCTGACATTTTTTGTATCAGAGCTTAAGCTGGGATAAACTCGATATCTTTTGATCACACTTGAGTCTAGGCACAGTGTTGCTTGTTGCTTGTGCATGATTATGTGACTCTTTGATTATGTGATATAATTGTTGCTGTGTGATCTTACCCTCTTAGTACCTTCTTAGATACCGTCTAGGTGTAGGGGTAGAGGTAGAGAGCAGATTCCTGAAGAATCCGAGTGTCAGAACGAGGAGGTGCAGTGTAGTGGACCTTTCGTAGACGTGATAGACAGGTTGAGGACGAGGTTGATGAGTTGGCAGCCCGTGTGGACGACATGGAACTTGTGGTGGCGAGATTTCAGCGGATGAATCCTCAGACGTTTAACGATGATGAGTCTAGTTCCGATGCGGAGTCCTGGTTGCAGCACATAAGCGGGTTGTTCGATCGTGTGAGGTATGATGATGAGCGTAGGCTGAATTTGGCTACGTTTCTGTTGGGGAGGAGTGCCGAACGTTGGTGGAGAGGCGCTTCTTGAGCGCTAGAGGATACTGGTGTAGGGATTTCGTGGAACAGTTTTTGTACTGCCTTCCGACAGGTGTACGTCCCTGAGTCCTATGTTAACGCCAGAGAGCGTGACTTTGATAACCTGGTTCAGGGGACTATGTCTGTGGGGGAGTATCCCCGGAGGTTTTCTTCTCTTCTTGCGTATGTTCCGCATGTGTCTGCCCGAGAGAGGGCGAAGAGGAACAAGTTCTTGGAGGGACTCAATGAAGAGTTGTATTCTTTGGTGTTGGCGGGTTCACCGACGAGTTATGCTGATGCGGTGGACAAAGGCTATGGATATTGAGGAAGAACTGTAGAACCGTAGGTCTCGTGTTAGGCCACAAGTGGTGCAAGGTAACCGTCCCATGGTTCCGGGAGTTCCACCTTCGTAGCCTGTGCAGTCATCCCAGCCACACCAGCTGCAGGTATCCCCACAGTCGGGACAACATCAGTTTAGACCTCGTGGTCGTCAGTTCAAGAAGAAGTCTGGTTCTAGTTCTTCTGGCTGGGGCAGTTCTAGCAGCGGTAGTTCCAAGGCCATGTTTTGTGGCCAGTGTGGAGGAAGGCATCCTACGGCGCAGTGTGTTGGGGTGCAAGGTTCGTGTAACATTTGTGGGCAGTATGGACACTTTGCGAGAGTGTGTCCTTTGGTTGGATCTTAGCACACCACTGCCCTTACCGCAGGATCGTGCGGGTGGATCGTCTAGAGGTCGTCCGTTTCCTGCTCCACAGCAGAGGTTGGGAGAGCCTCAGTATAGGCCGTTCCAGCATCCTGGTCCTTCGCGGTTTGGACAGTATTCCCAACCCCAGTTTTCAGGACCTCAGTTTGCCCAGGTGAATGCCTTGATGAGGGAGCAAGCGGAGGGCACGCCAACAGGAGTGATCGCAGGTACTTTCTTTGTCTTTGATTTTCCTGCGTGTGTATTGTTTTGATGCAGGAGCATCGCATTCGTTTACTGCTGATGAATTTGTGGTTGAGCATGGTTTGCATACCACTTCCTTGAGTGATTGTGTGCTGGTTTTCCCTATCGGCTCGAGCTTGTATTCCCAAGAGATTTGGGTGAATGACATTATTCGATTTGGTGAGAACGTGTTGTTAGCGAATATGTTTAGGCTAGTGATGTGGGATTTCGATTGTATAGTGGGAATGGACGTGTTGTCTGGTTATAGGGCCACTGTGGATTGTTTCCATGGCGTTGTGCATTTTAGGCCCCAATCTGGTGAGAAGTGGGACTTCTATGGTCTCGATTCCCGATCGAAGATTCCTTTAGTCTCTGTGATGGAGATGTTTAGCCTGTTGTCTTTGGAGAATGCTGGATTTATGATCTATGCCTTGGATGCGTCTTCTTCATCGTGTGTGAAGATTAGCGACGTTCCCGTTGTTCGCAATTTTCCTGATGTGTTTCCGGAGGAGATACCTGGTTTTCCTCCGAAGAGGGAGATAGACTTTAGCATTGAGTTGGTACCTGGTACAGCTCCTATCTCGAGAGCCCCGTATCGTTTAGCACCTGCTGAGTTGAGGGAGCTTAAGGTGCAGCTTAGTGACTTGTTGGAGAAAGGTTTCATTAGGCCGAGTATGTCACCGTGGGGAGCGCTTATCTTGTTTGTGAAGAAGAAGGACGGGTCGATGAGGATGTGCATCGACTTTAGGCAGTTGAATAAGGCAGCAGTAAAGAATAAGTATCCTTTGCCGAGGATCGATGACTTGTTTGATCAGCTTCAGGGTTCGTCTATGTTTGCTAATATCGATCTGTGTTCGGGGTACCATCAGTTGAGCATTCGAGCGCAGGATGTTGTGAAAACTGTGTTTCGTACAAGGTACGGGCATTATGAGTTCTTGGTGATGCCTTTTGGTTTGACGAATCCCTCCGCAGTTTTCATGGACCTGATGAATCGAGTCTTTAGAGAATTCATCGATTAGTTTGTGATTGTTTTTATCGATGATATCTTGGTGTACTCTAAGACTCCGATGCAGCACAAAGAGCATTTAAATTTGGTTCTCCAGACACTTCAAGACTCGCAGTTGTATGCTAAGTTTACAAGTGCGAGTTTTGGTTGGATAGAGTTGTATTTCTGGGTCATGTTGTTTCAGCTGCAGGTATTTCTGTGGATCCCAGTAAAGTTGAGGCAGTTGTTAACTGGAAGCGTCCCAAGAATGTTTCGGAGATTCGTAGTTTCTTGGGTTTGGCTGGCTATTATCGTCCCTTTATAGAGGGATTCTCTAGTATAGTTAAGCCTATGACGCAATTGACTTTGAAATACAAGAGGTTTGTTTGGACTGAGCAGTGTGGAAACAACTTTTTGTTGCTCAAAGAGAAGCTAACTTCTGCGCCTGTGTTAGCTTTGCCGTCTGGTTCAGGTGGTTTTGTTGTTTGTTTGGATGCTTCGTTGAATGGATTGGGTTGTGTGTTGATGCAGCATGGTCGAGTCATTGCGTATGCCTCTCGTCAGTTAAAACCGCATGAGAACCCAATTCATGATTTGGAGTTAGCAGCAGTGGTTTTTGCTTTGAAGATTTGGAGCTATTATTTGTACGGCGATAAGTTTGTGGTGTATTCCGACGAAAAGAGTCTTCAGCATCTGTTTTCTCAGTCAGATTTGAAAATGAGACAGCGTAGATGGATGGAGCTGCTTAAGGATTTTGATTGTGAGATCCAATATAAGCCTGTGAAAGTGAATGTAGTTGATGCATTGAACAGAAAGGCTCAAGTGGCGATACTGACTTCGTTGCAGATTTCAAAGGTCCATGAGCATCTAAGCACTACTGGTTGGAGATTTTACCCAGGTGAGGATTATGTTGTGGTGTCTTCTTTTCAAGTTGAGCCATAGATTGTTGCGAGCATTAGAGCAGCTCAGAGGACAGATCCATCCATTCATGAGTTAAAGCTGAAGGTTAGAGCTGGACAGTTGGAGGATACACTGTCTCGTCTGATGGTTGTTTGAGGTTTCGTGGCAGGTTGGTTGTGCCAAATCTGATCGACTTGAAGTAGGAGATCTTGAGGGAATCGCACTGTAGTAGACACAGTGTTCATCCTGATACAAGGAAGATATATCATGCCTTGAAGCAGCATTACTGCTGGGTAGGTTTGAAGAGTGATGTTGCTGATTTGGTAGCCCGTTGTCTGAATTGCCAACAAGTTAAGGCCTAGAGGATGAGACCTGGTGGTCTATTGCAGAGTTTGGAGATTCCCCTATGGAATTGGGAACACATAGCAATGGATTTTGTGACGCATTTGCCTCATTCCAGTCGAGGGTGTGATGTTGTGTGGGTTGTTCTCGATAGATTGTCGAAGTCTGCTCACTTCATTCCCTACAGTATGACTTATTCATTGAAGAAGATGGCGAAGCTGTACATAGATTTTGTGGTGCGATTGCATGGTGTGCCTGTTTCTATTGTTTCAGATCGTGATCCGAGGTTTACTTCCAGGTTTTGGAAGAGTTTGCAAACATCTTTGGGAACCAGATTGGCTATGAGCACAGTGTATCACCCCCAAACAGATGGCCAATCTGAGAGAACTATCCAGATTTTAGAGGATATGTTGAAGCTTTTGTGATGGATTTTAGTGGTAGCTGGCAAGATTCGTTGTCTTTGGTTGAGTTTTCCTATAACAACAGCTACCAGGTCACGATTGATATGGCACCATTTGAAGCTTTGTATGGAAGGAAGTGTAGATCGCCTGTGTGTTGGGAAGAAGTGGGGGAGAAGCAGCTGTCTTCTCCAAAATTTGTGCAGCAGATGAGAGATCAAGTGGATCTGATTCACCAGCGAATGAAAGCTGCACAAGATTGCCAAGCCAGTTATGCGAACAAGAGGCGTAGACCTTTGGAATTTCAGGTTGTTGATCTAGTTTTCCTTAAAGTTTCTCATTTTCGCAGTATTATGAGATTTGGTCTCAAGGTAAAGTTAGCTCCTCGTTATGTTGGACCGTATGAGATCGTTGAGAGAATTGGTCCTTTGGCTTATCGGCTGTTGTTGCCGCCAGATCTGTCTTCCTTACATGATGTTTTTCATGTGTCTATGTTGAAGAAGTATGAGCCAGATCCTTCGCATGTGCTAAGAACCGACGAGGTGGAGCTAGAGAGGACTTTGAGCTACGTTGAGTATCCTTTGCAGATCTTGGATAGAAAGGAGAAGCAGCTGAGGAATAAGACCATTCCTTTGGTAATGGTTCAGTAGAGCAAGCATGGTAGAGAGGAAGCTACGTGGGAGCTGGAAGAGAAAATGCAACGTGAGTGGCCACATCTGTTTGAGTAGATGTTGCATTTGTTTCCAATAACTAGTTTTGATTGTGTAGTTTGTTCCAGTTATCTTGAACTCTTGGTTAGTAGCCTCCTGTGGTCTGTTATAGGTTGCTGAGTGTTTTGTGCATAGTGTGGATTTTCAGTTCTGGAGTTGTTGTCTGATTTCGAGGACGAAATCTTATTTTAGTGGCGGAGGAATGTGAGACTCGAAAGTTTAATGGATTAATTGAGTAAATTAATCGGGTTTATCATAGACCAGATTTGGCTTGAACAGCTCTAGGATGAGCCAGCTTTGAGCTGGTATGCTTGGTGAAGCTATTGGGTCCGAATTGGTGTTTAGAACAGCTCTGGAAAGTTGGAGATTCGGCGGAGTAGGAATCAGACTTGAGCGTTGGTCAACGTGAGTAAATCGTGTTCAGATCCTGTAATCAGATCTGGTAGTCACGCACCATTCTGGGCGCACAGATGGCATATATCGGTCAGGTAGCGAAACGTTGTCGTTTGTCAAGGATCCAGATTTGAGTATGTGCGCGTGTTAGTGGTGCATGGGCAGATACAGTTCTTAGTGTTAGAGTAGATGACCAACTAGCCAACTTGTGGCGTGTGGGTTTATAGACTCTTGTATATGACAATCTTTATATATGATATTCGCATTTATCCATATGACATTCTTTACTTTCATTGTATGTATGATGATTTACAATTGCGTTGAGTAAAGACCTAGAATGCACTAAAGCGTATGTTAGATGTGATAGTGGGTATGACGGCTATCATGAAACACATCTAATAGTCGCTGTGTATTCTGAACATGTTCCTAGTCGATTGGGCCGTCAAAATGAGGATAAGGCCGCCCGAGTTCGAGACTAGTATCTGCGATGCGAAGTACCATGTTTCATTGGTAGGGAGCATTGTGATGTTCTGAGCATGCAGATAGATAGTGACCTGGTGATCTATCGAACTACCCTCGTTCGGACTTTCCAAGTTGTTACCATTTGTCGAGTGGATAAGTCCGAGGTCTTGGTTGTACTGATTAGTCCTCACGACTCGAAACGTCATTGAGACTCTACATGATAGGCGTCTCACTTTGACCCGTTTTCCGACTCACTTGGGGTCATAAGGCGTCGGGATTGGGTGAGACCCCGATGCATGTAGGAGTCGATGCATCGTTGTCGAGGATTCACCGCTCGCAGACATGCGTGGATATCCTATGCTATCTGAGGGGATAATAGTGTATAAATCTCTGGCCAGAGTACTATAAGTGTTTTAGGTAAATGTGTTTACCTAGTTACACTCGCGATGTCACTATTCGATCTCCAAGATGTATGCATAGCTATCGGATCTATAGCGACTCTCGATTTACCAATGGTCGCTGATCTGATCGGGATATATGGATTGAAAGGACCGTACTGTACGCTAACCACGACCAACTGGTTCTTGCAGGCACTATCAGTGATACCTAGGGGATCATGGGGCGATGTTGCTAGACGCTCTTATCATGATTCGATGGGCAAGTCCGGGATTGAGATTCCGGAGCCACAATGGTTGTGGGCCCACGGCTAGCTGTATCCCTGAACCATTGAGGGTCACACAAGTACTGGATTCGAGATTCCCGCACGGATACTCGGCTCAATGTGTTGAGCATACGAAGAGGATTTTGGGGAGTGCGACTTCCTAAAAGTCAACAGGGGTCAAACCGGGGTTTCCCGCTGTTGAGGGGCAAAACGGTCATTTTGCACTGGGGTTCTGAAAAATGGTTTTTCAGATCATAATATTCAGTTTTGGAAAATGAGTCGATCGGTCCGATCTGATCGGCGATCGGAGTTACGGTGAAGTCTCGGTGATAGAGATGAAACGAATGTTCATCCGTTGGACCCGGGCCCGTTGGGCCGGATCCAAATCCATCACCTAGTCTATTTAATGTAGACTTATGACTTAACCTAATAATTCATTAGACTCCTAACCCTAAACCTAGTGCTAAGTAGCCGCCCCCTCCTCTCTCAAAGAGCCGCCGGCGCCGCCGCCTCCACGCGCCGGCGCCGCCGCCTCTTCTTCGCCGGAAAATTGTTTCCGGCCAATTCGACGAGGAGAATCCGTCCGCGTAGATCTTGTCACGCCTTCTAGTGCAGGGTGACGAAGGAGTCTCGTATCCAGTGGTGGACCGGATTGGCGATATCTACCGCAATCTACCGTGAAGAGCCGACGTTATTGTAACTAAGGTTGGAGCCAGGCACAAGTGCTAGCAAGGTAGTGTTTTGAACACCCTATGAATGACGTTAATTGTTTTTGTATAATTGTATTGATCGTCTCCCGGCATCTATTTTTCTGTTCTTCCACTGCCTCGCCGGGGGGGCTGATCCGGATCCCCAACAGTGGTATCAGAGCCAGTGTTTTTTCGGATCTGATCAATACGTATTGCCTTATTGTATCTAAGCGGGAGGTGATCGGCCGTGGGCTGCTGGACCCGCAACATCATCGCGCGACGTCGAGCGCCGCTTCGCGCGAAGGTCGCGCACGTCGCCTGGCCGCCATAGCGCGATGGTCGAAGCCACAGCGCGCGATGTCGCGCCTCTCGTGCGGCGATGTTGCGCCGCTGCTGGTCGACGATGCACGCCGCTGGTTGCGCGTGGTTGCTGCATGCTGGCCGGCAGACGTCGAGCGGCGTTGCGCCGCTAGTTGCGCGTGATGCGCACGACCGCGCGCACTTTCCGCCGCGCGCAATTTTTCTTTGGTGGCGGCCGCCGCTCCGGCGATGCTCCGACAATGTCGTGACGGCTGGTCTGATTTCTTCTAGGGTTTGGTTCGAGCCTGTCCCGGGCAGCCCGTTAAGTTTTCGGGCCGGTACACGATGTCGGGCCCGGTTTTGGTCGATTTTGAAATTTTAAGTTTTTGGGCCTAGAATTTTTTTAAGCCCAATATGATACAATTAAATTAGTAAAATGTGATTTTAATTATGAAATATGATTTTATAATGAAATATGATTTTGTTGATTAAAATTTGTTTTTATCGGCAAAATGCGATTTTATTATAAAATACGATTTCGTAATTAGAATATGATTTTACGATAAATAATTAGATTATTTAAATTATGCACGTTAATTAGATTAATTGCATGATTGGGGTGATCGAGAGCCGTGCCCAATGTGTTAGGTGTATGCGATAGGTTTTGAATGATTTCGGTTTATTCATATTTGATTATCATTTAAAGTGGGTCTGTTTGTGGCCCGTTCCCACCCCTTGATAAATGTATCCCTTATTTGTCATAGTAGATTTAAATGTAAATTATTAGATTTAGTGGGAGTACATCCGAAGACGGTGGACGATGACGATCAAGATATTGAAGAACGAAGATCTGTAAAACCGGAAAGCTTTGTAATAGGATTGCATTGCATATTGCATTACCCCTAGGATTGGACCCAGGTCCGTGGCTGGCAACCACGGACCGCATAGCTCTCGCGATCGATCATCCCAATATTCACTTTATATATGTTGATATATAGATTAATTGAATCCACATTTTGAATGTTTTAAATTAGATTTAAATATGCATGAGACCAAAATTTTTCAAAAATAAAATCCCTCGTTTTAAATTTGATTTAAAACTTATATCAGATAAAATATTTATTCAATAAACTAAAGGGTATTTAAAATTGTTTAAATCAACCCTACCTTCCATCAAAAATGGGTGTACGTCGATGCTACACGTATACATGGCCCGGCTCATATTATTGAGGGGGTCATGTATGCCGGAAAGCTGTCCACGCCATTGACAACTGTTGTGAGTCGGTTGGAACTCCCTTTAACGTTGGCTCATATTATTGAGGACGTTAAGGGGACCGTCCTTCACGACTCAACATTGATGGGTCAATCTTGACACGTGATAGTAAACGGCGTCATATTATTGGGCCCTTACTGGACGTGAGGTGAATACATGGAGGTTGCACCGGTTGCAATCGGAAACTACCTTTTGGGGTCATGGATGGCTGATATTATTCGGGTCCATGATCGCTTGATTGGGCTCCGTGTACCCACTAAAGAAACCTGTTTTTTCGATTTCATTAGAGGATGGTGAAATCGTTAAAATAGTGGGAGGGTTATTCATAGAACTAAATGACCATGTTTTATGTCTTAGCTTATATCTTATATAGTTAGTAATGTATGTCTATTTTCTTTTCAGTATAACTGCTATATAAAATGGTTTCGATGAAAAACCCGCTCGCTGCAATACTGGATAGCAACAGGTTCACCGGTCTGAACTACCAAGACTGGCTCCGCAACCTTAATCTTGTATTGGCTTCGGAGAAGCTCCTCTATACGATAGAGAAGTCGCCTCCGGAGGAAACCCCTGCCGATATCAGCCCTGAGGAGCTGATCACGCTTAACCAATGGCGGGACGATGAGGTTAAAGCTCGATGCTATGTGATGGAATCGATGTCCATGAAATGCAACGGTGCTTTGAGAAGACAAAGTATGCCTCTGCCATACTTTTTCATCTCAAGGAACTGTATGGGGAGAACTCTCGACATGAGAGGCTCACGGCTGTCAAGGAGCTGATGACGAGCCGCATGCGCGATGGGACTTCGGTCCGCGAGCATGGGGTTCGTATGATTGGGCTCGTTGAAAAGTTGTCGGGCCTTGATATCGCGCTTCCACACGAGCTGTCAGTGGATGTACTTCTCCTCTCGCTACCCGCTGCATTTGACCCCTTTGTGGTCAACTTCAACATGAACAAGCTGGAGGCCATCCTTGAAGAGGTGGTGAACATGCTTGTAGTGTTTGAGGGGACTATAAAGAAGGACAAACTCGTCCTCCTTCTGGGTTCTTCTTCCTCTGCGAAGAAGGGGCCCAGACGCAAGAGCAAGAAGCGTTCTGCTCCTGCGAAGGAGGAAAAGTCTGCCAAGAAGCCGAAGGCAAAGGCTTCTAAGCCAAACAAGAGCGAGGACGTTTACCACCACTGCCACAAGGCTGGGCATTGGAGGAGGAACTGCAAGGAGTACCTCGAGCAGTTGCGAACTGCGAAAGGTATGTTCTACATTGAAATAAATATGTCTCTTAATTCGAATTCTTGGGTACTTGATACCGGATGTGGATCTCATATCTGCAATGATTTGCAGGTGGACAAGAAGTCGACGTCTTAGAGAGGGTGAGACCCACTTGAGGCTATTTGCAGGTGAAGAAGTCGACGTCTTAGAGAGGGTGAGACCCACTTGAGTCTTGGCAATGGAGCAAGAGTTGCTGCAGTAGCTATAGGAGAGGAGAACTTATTTCTGTCTTCAAATTTTAAGTTGTTGTTACGAGAAGTTTTATTTGTTCCTGAATTAATTAAAAACATTATTTCTATTCCTATGCTTGATAGAGATGGATATTCTTGTATGTTTGCTAATTCGATTTGCAATATTTATACACCTTAAAAAGACATTCCAACTCACGATGTCGAAACACATACAACAACAATTAAACGGAAACACGATAACTTGAACCGAACCCAACTTTGGCACGCTAGGCTAGGTCACATTTC
>KV010036.1:175441-189923 GCA_001598015.1 Dorcoceras hygrometricum
AAAATGTGATTTTAATTATAAAATATGATTTTATAATGGAATATGATTTTGTTGATTAAAATTTGTTTTATCGGCAAAATACGATTTTATTATAAAATATGATTTTATGATTAAAATGTGATTTTACGATAAATAATTAGATTATTTAATTTATACATGTTAATTAGATATATTGCATGATTGGGATGATCGAGAGCCGTGCCCAATTTGTTAGGTGTATGCGATAGGTTATTTGTGATTCAGTTTGGAAATATTTTGATTATCTTGTTTAAAATTTGATTTTATCGACAAAATACGATTTTATTATAAAATGCGATTTTATGATTAAAATATGATTTTACGATAAATAATTAGATTATTTAATTTATACATGTTAATTAGATATATTGCATGATTGGGATGATCGAGAGCCGTGCCCAATTTGTTAGGTGTATGCGATAGGTTATTTGTGATTCAGTTTGGAAATATTTTGATTATCATTTAAAGTGGGCCTGTTTGTGGCCCGTTCCCATCCCTTGATAAATGTATCCCTTGTATGTCATGGTAAATTTAAATGTAAAGTTACTAGATTTAGTGGGAGGACATCCGAAGACGGTGGACAATGACGATCAAGATATTGAAGACCGAAGATCTGTAAAACCGGAAAGCTTTGTAATAGGATTGCATTGGATATTGCATTACCCCTAGGATTGGACCCAGGTCCGTGGTTGGCAACCACGGACCGCATAGCTCTCGCGATCGATCATCCCAATGTAACTTTATATATGTTGATATATAGACTTATTGAATCCGCATGTTTGCATGTTTTAAATTAGATTTAAATATGCATGAGACCAAAAATTTTTCAAAAATAAAATCCCTCGTTTTAAATTTGATTTAAAACTTATATCAAGATAAAGTGTTTATTCGATAAACAAAAGGGTATTTAAAATTATTTAAATTAACCCTACCTTCCATCAACAATGGGTGTACGTCGATGCTACCCGTATACATGGCCCGGCTCATATTATTGAGGGGGTCATGTATGCCGGAAAGCTTTCCACGCCATTGACAACTGTTGTGAGTCGGTTGGAACTCCCTTTAACGTTTGCTCATATTATTGGGGACGTTAAAGGGACCGTCCTTCATGACTCAACATTGATGGGTCAATCTTGACACGTGATAGTAAACGGCGTCATATTATTGGGCCCTTACTGGACGTGAGGTGAATACATGGAGGTTGCACCGGCTGCAATCAGAAACTACCTTTTAGGGGTCATGGATGGCTGATATTATTCGGGTCCATGATCGCTTGATTGGGCTCCGTGTACCCACTAAAGAAACCTGTTTTCTCGATTTCATTAGAGGGTGGTGAAATCGTTAAAATAGTGGGAGGGTAATTCATAAAACTTAATGACCATGTTTTATGTCTTAGCTTATATCTTATATATTTAGTAATGTATGTCCGTTTTCCTCTCAGTATTACTGCATACAAAATGGTTTCGATGAAAAACCCGCTCGCTGCTATACTGGATAGCAACAAGTTCACCGGTCTGAACTACCAAGACTGGCTCCGCAACCTCAACCTTGTATTGGCTTCGGAGAAACTTCTCTATGCAATAGAGAAGACTGCTCCTAAGTTTGCCCCTGCCGATATCAGCCCTGAGGAGCTGATAACGCTTAAACAATGGTGGGACGACGAGGTTAAAGCTCGGTGCTATGTGATGGCATCGATGTCAAATGAAATGCAACGGCGTTTTGAGAAGACGAAATATGCTGCTGACATACTTCATCATCTCAAAGAGCTGTACGGAGAGAACTCTCGACATGAGAGGTTCACGGCTGTCAAGGAGCTGATGACGAGCCGCATGCGCGATGGGACTTCGGTCCGCGAGCATGGGGTTCGTATGATTGGGCTCGTTGAAAAGCTGTCGGGCCTTGATATCGCACTTCCACATGAGCTGTCGGTGGATGTACTTCTCCTCTCGCTACCCGCTGCATTTGACACCTTTGTGGTCAACTTCAACATGAACAAGCTGGAAGCCATCCTTGAATAGGTGGTTAACATGCTCGTAGTGTTTGAGGGGACCATAAAGAAGGACAAACCCGTCCTCCTTCTGGGTTCTTCTTCCTCTGCGAAGAAGGGGCCCAGACGCAAGAGCAAGAAGCGTTCTGCTCCTGCGAAGGAAGAAAAGCCCGCCAAGAAGCCAAAGGCAAAGGCTTCCAAACCAAACAAGCATGAGGATGTTTGCCACCACTGCCACAAGGCTGGGCATTGGAGGAGGAACTGCAAGGAATACCTCGAGCAGTTGCGAACTGCGAAAGGTATGTTCTATATTGAAATAAATATGTCTCTTAATTCGACTTCTTGGGTACTTGATACCGGATGTGGATCTCACATCTGCAATGATTTGTAGGTGATGACAAGAAGTCGACGTCTTAGAGAGGGTGAGACCCACTTGAGGCTTGGAAATGGAGCAAGAGTTGCTGCAGTAGCTATAGGAGATGTTCATTTATTTCTGTCTTCAAATTTTAAGCTGTTGTTACGAGATGTTTTATTTGTTTCTGAATTAATTAAAAACATTATTTCTATTCCTATGCTTGATAGAGATGGATATTCTTGTATGTTTGCTAATTTGATTTGCAATATTTATAAGAATAAATGTTTAAATGGAATTGGGGAACGCGAAAACGATCTATACAACTTAAGATTAAAAGACGTTCCAACTCGCGATGTCGAAACACACACAACAAAGATTAAACGGAAACACGATAACTTGAACCCAGCACAACTTTGGCACGCTAGGCTAGGTCACATTTCCCTAAGTAGGATGAACAAGCTAGTTAGGAGTGACTTGTTTGATGTGTCAGACATCAACTCCCTACCGACTTGTGAATCCTGTCTGAAAGGAAAGATGACCAAACAACCCTTCAAGGGCAAGGGTGAACGTGCCCAAGGCCTATTGGATTTGATCCATACTGATGTGTGCGGCCCATTTAGTATCGGTACTAAATACGGTCACACATACTTCATCACCTTTACCGATGATTACTCTAGGTATGGGTACTTGTACTTGATGAAGTACAAGTCTGAATCCTTTGAAAGGTTCAAAGAATTCAAGGCTGAAGTAGAAAATCAATTAGGCAAAAGTATTAAGGCACTTCGATCTGATCGAGGTGGTGAATATTTAAGTACTGAGTTTCAAAACTATCTGAAAGAGAATGGGATTTCTCACAGTGGACCCCTCCGGCCACACCACAGCTCAATGGTGTAGCGGAGCGTCGTAATCGGACCTTGCTGGACATGGTTCGATCTATGATGAGCTTCACTGAACTTCCGACCTCGTTTTGGGGCTATGCGCTCGAAACGGCGGTAATGTTGTTGAACAATGTCCACACCAAGACGGTGGATAAAACTCCGTATGAGATATGGATGGGCAAACCACCCAAGTACTCATACATGAGGATTTGGGGATGTCCTGCTTATGTGAAGCAGACAGTGGGAGATAAGCTGGATATGAGATCCATCTTATGCTACTTCATTGGGTATCCAAAGAATTCCATTGGATACTATTTCTACTATCCCAGCGAGACAAAAGTGTTTGTCTCTAGGAATGCCACCTTTATGGAATTTTGCACTGGGGTTCTGAAAAATCGTTTTTCAGATCGTAATATTCAGTTTCTGAAACTGAGTCGATCGGTCCGATCTGATCGGCGATCGGAGTTACGATGAAGTCACGATGGTGGGGATGAACCGAATGTTCACCCGTTGGACCCGGGCCCGTTGGGCCGGTCCAAGCCTACCACTTAATCTATTTAATTAGAAGACTTCATAACACTTAATAATGATTTGCAAACCCTAACCCTAAAGCATAGCCGCCGCCTCCCTCTCCTCACTCACAAGCCGCCGCCGTGCGCCGCCTGCCGCCGCTCGCCGCTTCGCCGGAAATCGTTCCGGCCTAGTTTTTCGAGGAGAATCCGTTCGTGCAGAATTCGTCAGTGCTTCTAGTGCAGGCTGATGAAGGAGTCTCGTTTCTGGTCGTGGACCGGATTGGCGATATCTACCGCAGTCTACCGAGAAGAGCCGACGTTATTGTAACTACGGTTGGAGCCAGGCACAAGTGCCAGCAAGGTAGTGGTTTTGAACCCCCTATGTATGTCGATAACTGTTATCAATTTTTCGTATTGATCGTCTCCCGGCTGTTTATTCTTTGTTCTTCCTCTGCCTCGCCGGGGGGCGGATCCGGATCCCCAACAAACAAGAGTCCCGAATAACTCAGATCTGCCACCCTCTTGACCAAACAACAACAACCAACTTAGGGACATTACGCACAGAAATACGAACTGGGAGCCACCAGCTCAACCCAGCTCTATCCTATCTTTCTAACATGATAACTAGCTCTAAACGAAGCACAAGGTAGAATCTAGTATTTAAACCACTACCTGAACAGAAGAACCAATCTGCCAGTATACGAACAACGACGCACTGCAGCTTCTTCACGTTCACTCTTCTGGCTTTCCAAAGCCTTCGAAAGTGATATAGAAGGAAGCGTCTTAGCGAGGGGAATCCATTGCCACTATCCTTGCTCCCATAGGAATTGTTTACCGCCGGCAAACGAAAGAAATATGCTACGGTGAACAGTAAGGGTTTCGCTACAGTAGAGGGTACGTTATAGGAAAAAGATATATTTTCTAAGTGTTGGGAACTACTAACGTAAACGTAGTAAAATTCCTCTATATATATACAACTTAAATCTCCCAAAATCTGATGAACAGTAGCCACCGACAACACATGGCACACAGCTGGTACCAACTCATATCTGAGTACTACTCCAGATCTGGACTATACGCTATACCAGCGCGCTACTACCAAACGACGTCGCACATGAGTACGCTCAGAGCGTAGGCGACGTGCATCGCAAGGGCCACGCGTGCCTGCCGCGTGCATATCACGGCGGGCATCGTGGGGGCCGCGCGTGCATCTCGAGTGCACGTTGCGAAGAGCGTTGCGTGCCTGTCTGGCACGCCCCGTGCGCACATCCCGATGGGCGTTGCTCCTACTGCCAGTACCCATGCTTTCACGTCGTGCACGGGGGTGCATGCACGTCGCACACGCTTGTGCGCGCACCCGCCGCCTCCCCTGCGCGAGCTGGTCTTGCAGGTTGCCGCCCTACCCGTGCACGCACGTCGCGCGCAGGGACGAACAAGGCGTGAAGCACGCGTGCGGGCGGCGAGGAACCGCCCGTGCGACGGTTCCAGGCGGAGATGCACCGACGGAATTTGAATCCTAGAGTTTTTCCGGGACCTGTCCCGGGCGGCCCGAAGGGTTTTTGGGCTGATACTTACTATTGGGCCTTTTGGTTGGACCAAAAATAATTTTCTGAAAAATTGTGAGATATTGGACCTAAAATTGTTTTAAGCCCAAAATTATTTGATACAATTAAAATAACAAAATATGATTTTATTTATCAAATATGATTTTATATTTAAAATATGATTTTGTTGGATAAAATCAAATTTGATTTGATTATTTAATTTATGTAAATTAATTGGATTAACTGAATAGATAATGTTTGGGATGATCGAGAGTCATGCCCAATGTGTTAGGTGTACGCTAGGTTTTATATTTTTGGTTGTAATATTGTTGAAATCATGTCAAAGTGGGCCTGGTTCATGGTCCATTCCCACCCCTCAGGCTGACGAAGAAGTCTCGTTTCTGGTCGTGGACCGGATTGGCGAATTCTACCGCAGTCTACCGAGAAGAGCCGACGTTATTGTAACTACGGTTGGAGCCAGGCACAAGTGCCAGCAAGGTAGTGGTTTTGAACCCCCTATGTATGTCGATAACTGTTATCAATTTTTCGTATTGATCGTCTCCCGGCTGTTTATTCTTTGTTCTTCCTCTGCCTCGCCGGGGGGCGGATCCGGATCCCCAACAAACAAGAGTCCCGAATAACTCAGATCTGCCACCCTCTTGACCAAACAACAACAACCAACTTAGGGACATTACGCACAGAAATACGAACTGGGAGCCACCAGCTCAACCCAGCTCTATCCTATCTTTCTAACATGATAACTAGCTCTAAACGAAGCACAAGGTAGAATCTAGTATTTAAACCACTACCTGAACAGAAGAACCAATCTGCCAGTATACGAACAACGACGCACTGCAGCTTCTTCACGTTCACTCTTCTGGCTTTCCAAAGCCTTCGAAAGTGATATAGAAGGAAGCGTCTTAGCGAGGGGAATCCATTGCCACTATCCTTGCTCCCATAGGAATTGTTTACCGCCGGCAAACGAAAGAAATATGCTACGGTGAACAGTAAGGGTTTCGCTACAGTAGAGGGTACGTTATAGGAAAAAGATATATTTTCTAAGTGTTGGGAACTACTAACGTAAACGTAGTAAAATTCCTCTATATATATACAACTTAAATCTCCCAAAATCTGATGAACAGTAGCCACCGACAACACATGGCACACAGCTGGTACCAACTCATATCTGAGTACTACTCCAGATCTGGACTATACGCTATACCAGCGCGCTACTACCAAACGACGTCGCACATGAGTACGCTCAGAGCGTAGGCGACGTGCATCGCAAGGGCCACGCGTGCCTGCCGCGTGCATATCACGGCGGGCATCGTGGGGGCCGCGCGTGCATCTCGAGTGCACGTTGCGAAGAGCGTTGCGTGCCTGTCTGGCACGCCCCGTGCGCACATCCCGATGGGCGTTGCTCCTACTGCCAGTACCCATGCTTTCACGTCGTGCACGGGGGTGCATGCACGTCGCACACGCTTGTGCGCGCACCCGCCGCCTCCCCTGCGCGAGCTGGTCTTGCAGGTTGCCGCCCTACCCGTGCACGCACGTCGCGCGCAGGGACGAACAAGGCGTGAAGCACGCGTGCGGGCGGCGAGGAACCGCCCGTGCGACGGTTCCAGGCGGAGATGCACCGACGGAATTTGAATCCTAGAGTTTTTCCGGGACCTGTCCCGGGCGGCCCGAAGGGTTTTTGGGCTGATACTTACTATTGGGCCTTTTGGTTGGACCAAAAATAATTTTCTGAAAAATTGTGAGATATTGGACCTAAAATTGTTTTAAGCCCAAAATTATTTGATACAATTAAAATAACAAAATATGATTTTATTTATCAAATATGATTTTATATTTAAAATATGATTTTGTTGGATAAAATCAAATTTGATTTGATTATTTAATTTATGTAAATTAATTGGATTAACTGAATAGATAATGTTTGGGATGATCGAGAGTCATGCCCAATGTGTTAGGTGTACGCTAGGTTTTATATTTTTGGTTGTAATATTGTTGAAATCATGTCAAAGTGGGCCTGGTTCATGGTCCGTTCCCACCCCTTTAAAATGTATCCCTTATTTGTCATGGATATTTAAATGTAAATATTAAACTTGGTGGGAGGATAATTTTGAAGATGGTGGAGATGATCAAAGATATTGAAGACCGAAGACATGTAAACTGGAAGCTTATGTAATAGGATTGTATTTGCAAACTGCATATCACCTAGGATTGGACCTATATCCGTGCTTGGCAACCACGGATCGCATAACTCTCGGTTATCGATCATCCCAATTATATATTGATATATATATCTGTTGAATCCGCAAATTTTAAATTTGATTTAAAATTGTTGAGAACAAATTTCAAAATTTTAAATTTGATTTAAAATTGTTGAGACCAAATTTCAAAATTAAAGTCCCTCATTTTAAATTTGATTTAAAATTTATATCAAAATTAAAAGTTTCATGATTAAATTTAAGGAACTTAGTTTATTGATAATTATGAGGAAATGTGACAAAACGTGATCTAAGAGAGTCCTTCATAGACTGGCTTAAATATGGCTTGTACCGACTGGTCTCCCTGAGGGGTTTGCTTTGTCTTAGGAAGTTGGTTTTTAAGTGGGCCTTAGCCCCTCCAACTACCTGGAAGCACTTTTAGAATATGCTAGTCCATGACTTCTAAATTGATCATAAAACAAAATTTTATTCAATAAGATCATGAAGCTAAGGGAATTTAAATATTGTTTAAAATTTCCTACTTTCGATTAACAATGGGTGTACGTCGATGCTACCCGCATACATAGCCCGGCTCATATTATTGGGGGTGTTATGTGTGCCGGAAAGTTGTGCACACCATTGACACTTGCTGTGAGTTGGATGGAACTCCCATGACGTCGGCTCATATTATTGGGGACGTTATGGTGACCGTCATTACAACTCAACATTGACAGGTCATCTTGACACGTGATAGTAATCGAAGTCATATTATTGGGCCCTTACTGGACGTGAGGTAAATACATGGAGGTTGCACCTGTTGCAATTGGACTCTACCTTTTGAGGGTTATGGTTGGCTGATATTATTCGGGACCATTATTTCTTGATTGGACTCTGTTTACCCGCTAAGGAAACTAGCTTTCTCGATTTCATTAGAGGGTGGTGAAATAGTTAAAATAGTGAGAGGGTAATTCATAAAACTAAATGACCATTTTTTATGTCTTAGCGTTTTTTTCATGAATAGTCTGTAATGCATGTCTGTTTTTCCTTTCAGTATAAACTGCTATAATCATGTCTTAAATCAAAATCCACTTGCTGCTATACTGGACAGTAACAAATTCATTGGCTTAAACTACCAAGATTGGCTTCGAAATATCAAGATTGTCTTAGCTTTGGAAAGACTCCTCCTGCCCCTGTGAAGGTGGAAAGCCCGCCAAGAAGTCCAAGGCAAAGGCTCCAAAGCCAAACAAATCTGAAGACGTCTGCCACCACTGCCACAAGCCTGGGTGTTGGCGGAGGAACTGTAGGGATTACCTCGAGCAGTTGCGAACTGCAAAAGGTATATTCTACATTGAAATAAATATGTCTCTTAACTCGAATTCTTGGGTACTTGATACTGGATGTGGATCTCATAGCTGCAATGACTTGAAGGTAATGACAAGAAGTCGACGTCTTAGGGAGGGTGAGACCCACTTGAGGCTTGGGAACAGAGCAAGGGTTGCGGCCGAAGCTATTGGAGATGTTTATTTATTTCTTTCTTCGAATTTTAAGTTGTTGTTGAAAAACGTTTTATTTGTTCTCAAATTAATAAAAAACATTATTTCCGTTTCTATGCTTGATAGTGATGGATATTCTTGTCATTTTGTTAATTCGATTTGTAATATTTACAAGAATTAATGTTTAATTGGTATTGGGGAACGCGAAAACGATTTGTACAACTTAAAAAATTGAGAGAAGTTCCAACTCAGGATGTGGAAACTTATACAACAACAATAAAAAGGGAAAATGATAGTCTGAACCCGGCACAACTTTGGCATGCTAGGCTAGGTCATATTTCCTTAAATAGGATGACCAAGTTGATTAGGAGCGACATGTTTAATATGTCTGATATTAACTCCTTACCAACTTGTGAATCCTGTCTCAAAGGAAAAATGACAAAATTGCCCTTCACGGGCAAGCCTGAACGTGCTCAAGGTCTATTGGATTTGATTCATACTGATGTGTGTGGCCCACTTAGCATTGGTACTAAGTCCGGTCACACCTACTTCATCACCTTTACCGATGATCACTCTAGGTATGGGTACTTGTACTTAATGAAGCACAAGTCTGAAGCTTTTGAAAAGTTCAAGGAATTCAAGGTTGAAGTAGAAAATCAACTGAGAAAAAGTATTAAACCACTTCGATCCGATCGAGGTAGAGAATACTTGAGTGCTAAATTTCAAGACAATCTTAAAGAGAATGGGATTATCTCACAGTGGACCCCTCCGAACACACCAAAACTAAATAGTGTAGCGGAGCGTCGTAATCGAACCTTGATGTACATGGTTTGATCTATGATGAGCTTCAATGAACTTCTTACCTCGTTTTGGGGTTATGCGCTTGAAACAACGGTAATGTTGTTGAACAATGTTCACACCAAGGTAGTGGATAAAACTCCATATGAGATATGGATGGGCAAACCACCCAAGTACTCGTACTTGAGAATTTGGGTATGTCTTGCTTACGTGAAGTAGACAGTGGGAGATAACTGGACAATAGATCCATCTTATGCTACTTAATTGGGTAACCAAAGAATTCTATTGGATACTGCTTCTCCTATACCAATGAAACAAAAGTGTTTGTTTCTAGAAATGCAACCTTTCTGGAAAAGGAATTTCTACTGGATAGAAAAGGAAAGATAGTAGAACTCGAAGAAGTTCGAGATCCAACTGAAGTACCAAGTGAATCTCCCGCACCTCAAGAGCCAATCCTTGATATGGATACACCTAGGAGATCTGAAAGGTTTCCTAGAGCTCCTGCAAGATATGGTTTCCTGCTTGAAGATGATCAAAGTGATCAAACAGTTGGATGTGATCCAAGAACCTTCAAGGAGGCAATTTCCGATGCTGGTTCTAATTTGTGGCTTAAAGCAATGCAATCTGAGATTGAATCAATGCATTCAAACCAAGTTTGGACTCTTGTGAATCCTCCCGAAGGAATAGTCCTATTGGGTGCAAATGGATATACAAGAGAAAACTTGGACCTGATGGTAAGGTACTGACCTACAAGGCGCGACTGGTCGCAAAAGGTTACACTCAAAGGCAAGGTGATGACTATGATGAAACCTTTTCACCGGTTGAAATGTTCAAGTCTATTAGAATCCTGCTGACCATAGCCGCATGGTACGACTATGAGATATGCAAATGGATGTGAAAATTGCATTCCTAAATGGAAATATTAAGGAAGAGATCTATATGACGCAGCCTGAGGGTTTCATTTTCATAGGAAGTGAGCATAAAGTATGCAAACTTTAGAGATCGATCTACGGTCTCAAGCAAGCATCGAGAAGTTGAAACCTGAGATTTGATGAAACAATTAAAGAATTTTGTTTCATCAAGAATCCCGAGGAGCCTTGTGTGTATAAGAAGGTAGTCAAGAATGTTGTGACATTCCTTGTACTTTATTTTGATGACATCCTACTCATGGAAATGATGTAGGAATGCTGCAGTCAACTAAAGTATGGTTGTCTAGTAGATTCTCGATGAAGGACATGGGTGAAGCATCCTATATTCTGGGAATACAGATCTATAGAGATAGATCTAAAAGGATTCTCGGACTCACCCAAGCGACCTACATCGATACCATACTTAAGAGGTTCTCTATGGAAGCGTCCAAGAGAGGACATCTACCTATGTGTCACGGGGTCACTCTATCTAAGTCTATGTGTCCGAATACTGATGAAGAGATAGAGAGTATGACACGTGTGCCATATGCCTTGGAAATAGGTAGTATTATGTATGGTATGATCTCGACTAGACCGGATGTCGCATATGCTCTGAGTATCATGAGCCGCTACCAAGCCAATCCCGGCCAAATGCATTGGAAGGCTGTGAAAGATATTCTTAAGTACTTAAGAAGTACTAAGAATTTTTTCATGGTCTATGGGATGGTGAACTGAAATTGGAAGGATACACTGATTTCTAGCTTCCAATGCGATGTGGACGATTCGAAGTCAACCACTGGATTTGTATTCATGCTCAATGGTGCTATCTCTTGGAAGAGTTCCAAGAAAGACACCATCGCGGATTCAACCACTGAGGCTGAGTACATTCCAGCATCAGCTACTGCTAAAGAGGCGGTTTGGATGAGGAATTTCGTCCAAGATTTGGGCGTAATTCCTAAAGGATTTGGTCCAGTCTCGGTGTAATGTGACAACACGGATGTCGTTGTGCGAGCAAAGGAACCTTGGTCTCACCAAAGATTCAAACACATACTGAGGAAATACCATATAATCCAGGATATTGTGGCTAGAGGTGACATAGCAGTCGAGAGAGTCGCCTCTACAGATAACATTTCTGATCCACTTACGAAGCCCTTGCCAGGACCATTGTTTGAAAAACATCACGAATCAATGGGACTACGTCTCATGAGTTGTTGGCTTTAGGGCAAGTGGAAGATTGTTAGAGTAGGTGCCCAACTAACCAACTTGTGGCGTGTGGGTTCTTATTGACTCTATGTAAAACAATCTTTATTTATGAAATTCTCATTATTTTATGGCATTCTTCATCTTCATTATTATGATTACAATTGTTGGATAAAGACCTTGAATGCACTATAGTGTATGTTAGATGTGATAGTGGATTTGATGGCTATCATGAAACACATCTAATGGTCACTGTGTATTCTAAACCTGTTGCTAGTCGATTGGGCCGCCCAAAAGAGGATAAGGGCCACCCGAGCTTGAGACTAGCATCTGCGATATGAAGTACCACGTTTCATTGGTAGGGAAGCATGCAGATGGATAGTGACCTGATGATCTATCGAACTACCTTCGTTCGGACTTTCCAAGTGGTTACCATTTGTCGAGTGGATTAAGTTCGAGGTCTTGATTGTACAGATTAGTCCTTATTACTCGAGACGTCATTGAGACTCTACATGATATGTGCCTCACTTTGACCCGTTTACCGACTCATTTGGGGTCATCAAATGGTGGGGTTGGGTGAGGTCCCAATGCATGTAGAAGTCGATGCTTCATTGTCGAGAATTCACCGCTCGCCCTTGTGCATGGATATCCTATGCTATCTGAGGAGATAATAGTGTGACAAATCTCTGGCCAGAGTACTAGATGTGTTTTAGGTAAATGTGTTTACCTAGTAACACATGCGATGTCACTATTTGATCTCCAAGATTCATTGTCGAGAATTCACCGCTCGCCCTGTGCATGGATATCCTATGCTATCTGAGGAGATAATAGTGTGACAAATCTCTGGCCAGAGTACTAGATGTGTTTTAGGTAAATGTGTTTACCTAGTAACACATGCGATGTCACTATTTGATCTCCAAGATGTATGCATGGTTATTGGATCTCTAGAGACTCTCGATTTACCAATGGTCGTTGATCCGATCGGGATTTTAGAGTTGAAAGGACCATAATGTACGCTAACCATGACCGACGGGTTCTTGCAGGCACTATCAGTGATACCTAGGGGATCATGGGGCGATGTTGCTAGACGCTTTGCCATGATCCGATGGATAAGTCCGAAAATGTGTTTTCGGAGTCACAAATGTTGTGAGCCCACAGCTAGTTGTATCACTGAACCATTGAGGGTCACACAAGTACTGGTTTCTCAATTCTCGTGTGGAAATTAAGCTCAATTGTTGAGTATAGTAGTAGTAAGAATGGAAGTGTGACTTCCTAAAATAAACTGGGGTGGAAATGAGATTTCCTAAATTGGCTTGGACTAGTATGACTATCCTTAAAGCTGATAGAGACCTAACTGCTATTTTGGATTAGGTGGTCTGAAAAATTGTTTTCACATCATAATGTTTAGTTTTGTAAACTGTGTAGATCGGTCCGATCTGATCGTCGATCGGGATTATGATGAAGCCACAACGATGGATTTGAAACAAATTTTCACTGGGCCCAGGCCCGACCCAATCCCATTAACCTGGTTTAAGCGCATGGAAAATCTATAAATAGGGGCCCTTGGGTATTCGTTTTACTCGCACCAAAAGTTGGGAATAACTCTCCTTTTCCAAGTTGGATTGAGTGCTCTTCCTCTTAGTTATATTTTCTTTCCTTTATCCTCCTCCCCTTCGCCGCGCCGTCGCTGCATCGTACCGTGGCCACCGCCGTGCCGCGCCGCACCCCCGCCACCATGCCGTCGTTGCCGGAATTTATTCCGACCGTCTCGGTGAGGAGATTCCGTCCGTGAAATTTTCGTCGATTTTCTAGTGCAAACCGACAAAGGAGTTGAGATTATAGTCGTGGACCGGATTAGACGTCGATCCAGCCATTCAACCGTTGAAGTGCCAATTCCCTTGTGTAACTGGTCGGAGCCAGGCACCTACAAGCCAGCAAGGTAACCTTCTAAACATCCTATGAATGTTTAGATTATTGTTTAGGTGTATTGACCGTTCCCGGGCTCCAAAATTTTAAAACTCCGCTGCGTCCCAAAAGCGGGATCCGGATCCGCCGCTGCACCAACACAGCGCGCTACTACCAAACGACGTCGCACATGAGTATAAGAGCGACCAGCTCGCACCCAGATTTGGTTTCTCAAAATGGCGTCGCATCACAATCCAGCTCTCGTAACCAACCAGCTCTCACACATCCAGATCTCACATCTCAGTTGGTTCCTCTAACGACATCGCACAACAATCCAGTTAGTCCGTAAACGTGTATCGCTAAACGGTGTCGCATTGCGACATAGATCCGAAAGACCAGCTCACACTCATTCAGATCTTGCCTCGGCCCATACTCACGAACCGCATCGGTCTACCCCGCACTACTAGATTTCACCCTCAAATCTGGTTTCTCTCAGTACGACATCGCTCCACTATAACTCAACATATCCAACTTCGTGCTCCCAGAATAACTCGCAACACGATTCTTGAGCTCTCAACCAACCAGATTTGACCGTTCTACGAACCAGATCAGAGCTATTTCACGCACAAACCAACTATCTCTTCTTCAAGTCTAATCCAACGCCCGATTTG
>KV010037.1:3722-20086 GCA_001598015.1 Dorcoceras hygrometricum
GTAATCCACCACATATATATATCAGAACATGCTAAATAATTTAAAGACAATGCTCTGAAAATAAACTCACAACTTAGAGGAACGGACGATGAAATCTGATTCAGCTGACGGTGCGTGTGTTTATCTCAGGAACGTTGCTCTGATACCATGTTGTGACGCCCGAACCCACGGGGTCAAGAAATTTAGGGTGAAATAAAAATTTTCGAATAAAAGAAGGGCTGAAAGACAATTTGTTATAAGCTGTATTTCTTATAACTTAAAAAGAAATTGAAACACGAATACAAAAGCTGACAAACACGTATACACTTGCGCGCCAACTGCTGACAAACAATTTTGCGGAAAACAGATTCTATTATATATTAGGATTCAGTTCTGGTATTTTCCGTATGATTTTTAAATCATATCAGATCTGTCTCCGGTGCTCTCGTGTTGTTTTTAAATGTTCAAGAACATAGAGCTATTGCAGCTCCAAAGCAGTGCGCAAAATTTCTAATGTCTTTTAAAGAGCGCCGCTGCTGATCTTTCCTTGGTAAAACAGGGACCAACACAAAGGTTACAATCTGGAACAACTTAGAAGTAGATTAGAGCAGATCAACTTAGAACCAGATTAGAGAAGTTCAACACAGAGACCAGATCGAAACCCAACTGAGTAAATACAACTTAGCAAAATGGATTTTAGATTATTTTGAGGTTTCGTACAGATTGATGTGATGTGTTTGACTTCTCAGTATCGCTCTGTATTCGTTGGAACTACTTTGATCTAATCCCAGATATACATGTCATCCATGCCAACAATATCAGCAGAGTCCATTAAGATTACTATATCATTTTTCTTTTTGGCTGGACAAATTGAGAAAGAAAATTAAAGACCATTGTCACAAAACTAGTTTAGTTAACATACTTTTAAGCTCAAATACATCAGTTTTGGTACCTATATTATACAAGACAACCAAAGAGTCATCACCGTTGATTTTGTGGTTGAAGTTGATGAAAAGGGATACATATTGGGAACACATGATTCTGCTCTCATATATAATTACTTAACATGATAATCCAAAGATCATTATTCTTTTTTCCTACCATTCAAAGATCATTATGACAAAGAATCTATATGACTGAAAAATCAAACACATTTGTGCCCATTTCGTACGAAAACACAAGTTTCCTGCAATTTCGAACCAAAATGTTTAAGAACTAAAAGCATTCAAGTAGAAAGAATAGCGACCAAAAAACAGTGTTTTCCCCAAGAGGCAAAATGAATGACTATTTGACATGAGAAATAGCAATCAAGATGGCTTTCAACCAAAGTTTATCTCATCCAATGCTCAGCTATCTCCGATATATTTACCATACTTGACGAAATATATTCGACATGTAATTGAATCCACTAGATCCTCGATCCACAATCAATGGTATTCAGCATACTCCATAGGTAAACTTGAAACTTAAAATCAAATTAACCAACTTCTCTTTAGCTTCAACTCGAACCTTCCCCCAACACAGTAACAGGGTAACGAAAAATAGAACATCCAACCAGGTTTCCAGTAAAAGAAAAACTATAATTTCAGCTCAAATCCACGACTCAATCGGAAATACAGAGAAGCTCGAAATCCAAAACGGAAAAGAAAATTACACAAAGTGAGAAGGGATTCTCAGACCATCTCCAGCACCGAAACGAGCTCTATCTTTTCTTTTTCTCTTTTCTACTTACTAAATAATTAATGAAAAAAATAGATTTATATAAAATAATTATAAAAATCAAAATTAATAAATAATTTAGTTAAATTTTTTTTATTATATATACATAAATTAATATTTAAATGAAACTAATGTTTCTATTGATTAAACATATTTAATTAATTAATAAAATAATAAATCAATTAGATCAAATTTCTCCAAAATCACAATATATAATTAAATTTTATATATTGAAAGTATTGATTTATTTTAATATTTAATTACCTTTCTTAATTTATATCAAATTATTATAATTTATTATTAAAATAATAATTAAAATATTAATTAACAGAATAATAAATCAATTAGATCCAACTCCTCCAAAATCACATTGTTCAATTAAATTTTATATATTAAAGTTTTTATATATTTCAATATTTAATACGTTTTTAATTTATATCAAATTATTATAATTTATTATTAAAATAATAATTAAAATATTAATAATAATTATATTGTTACACTATTAAAAAACATTAATATATAGGAATTGATGAAATATTATGAGAATATACCTTTTGGTATAAGATTTGAAGTAAGTGGATTGGAGATGTATATGTATTTAGTGCAGAAACTGCACTATTTTAGTGCAGAAATTACACCAAAATAGAGTTATGGGTTGGAGATGGCCTGAAGATCGGTCCGATCTGATCGTCGATCGGAGTTATGATGAAACCACAGCGTTGAATTTAAAGTTGGTTGTATTGGGCCTGAGCCTGACCAGGGCCCGTTAACCAACTTAGGCCCGCGAAATCATCTATAAATAGGAGGGCATGGGGTTGAGTTAAAGACACAAAAAATCTATTCAGCAAAATCTCCCCCCCCCCCGACCTCTCTCCCTTCTCCCACCACCGCCGCCGCGCCGTCGCCTGTCGCCCGCCGCCGTCGCACTTCGCAGCGATCGTACCAGCGAGGAGATTCTACTCGTGAAATTTTCGTTGGGCTTCTAGTGCACTCCAATGAAGGAATTGGAAAACCGATCGTGGACCGGATTAGGAGCAACCAAAGAAAGGCTATTTCCATTGGAGGAATAGTCGGAGCCAGACGCCTAGTCGCCAGACACGTAACAACTTAAACAACTGTTGTTTAAATTTTATTTAAATTTTTTAAAATACAGAACTGTTATTGTATTAGCGACATAGGGCACAAAATTTTGAAACTTCCGCTGTGCCCCGAAAGTGCGATCCGGATCCGGCGCCAGGCGCCAACAGTGATATCAGAGCCAGGTTCGGATCTGTAATTCAAGAACTGTTCTGGAATTGCATCAAAAGGACACTGTTTTTTTATAAAAAAAACGTTTTAATTTGCGCAGCCGTGCGACCGTCGCATGACTTCCGCACCGTTGTCGCATGGCTCTCGGCAGCCACCGCGTGCAGCGCTCGACACCCCGTGCACACATTGCATGGGGATCGCACTGGGTCTCGACGGGCTCTTGCGGGACGTCTTGTCATCCCCTTGTGGCCGTGTCGACAGCCCTCGGCAACCATGCGCGACATATGCGGCACCTGCTTCCGCACACGGCGAGCGTGCCATCCACGCCTGCGCGCGCCACATGCGACACTCAACGCCGCACGCTGCCGAGAGCATGTGCGATGCCCTTGCGGCGCCACTGCTGCCCGCGGGCAGTCTTTACCGGGCAGCCCGATAATTTGAATATTCGGGTCCGGGCATGTCTGTTCTGTTTTTAAAATCACGTCCAAAATTATTTTTTAATCTTAAAAATAATTGTTTTGATGCAATTAAAACTAACAAAATAGGATTTTGTTAAATATGTCAAGATTTGATTTGATTTTCTATATATGTCAAAATATGATTTTATTTATGAAATATGATTTTATACTTAAAATAGCATTTTGTTACATATGTCAAGATTTGATTTGATTTTCTATATATGTCAAAATATGATTTTATTTATGAAATGTGATTTTATACTTAAAATAGAATTTTATTAAATATGTCAAGATTTGATTTGATTTGATTTTCTATATATGTCAACATATGATTTTATGAAATGTGATTTTATAATGGATTTTGTTAAATCATGTCAGATTTGATTTGATTTTCTGTATATGTCAAGCATGATTTGATTGCATTATTTATGTTAATTAATCTGATTAATTATGTAAATTGCATGATTGTAGTGATTTCATATATTCCTTTGAACTTGCATGATATTTTTAAATCTGATTTAAAATATGAGATCTAAGTTTTCAAAATACAAATCCCTCATTTTAAATATGATTTAAAATTAATATCAAGAATAAAGCTTCATGATTAAAATTTAAAGATCTTAGTTTATTGATAATTATGAATAAAGTGATAAAACATGATCTAAGAGAGTCCTTCATAGACCGGCTTAAAGATGGCTTGTACGGTTGGTCGCACTGAAGGGCGTTGCTTTGTCTAAGGAAGTTGGTTTTTAAGTGGACCTTAGCCCCTCCAACTACCTGGAAGCACTCTTGGAAAATGCTAATCACTAACTTCTAAATTGATCATAAAACAAAAGATCATTCAACAAGATCATGAGGCTGGGGAATTTAAATGTTTTTTAAAATTTCCTACCTTCAATCAACGATGGGGTGAACAATGATGCTACTTGTATACATGGCCCGGCTCATTTTATTGACGGGGTTATGTATGTCGGAAAGCTGTACACTCTATTGACACTTGCTGTGAGTTGGTTGGAACTTCCTTTAACGTTGACTCTATATTATTGGGGACATTAAGGGGACCGCCCATCACGACTCAACATTGATGGGTAATCTTGATACGTGATAGTAATCGACGTCATATTATTGGGCCTTACTGGACGTGAGGTAAATACATGGAGGTTTCACCTTATGCAATTGGGTTCTACCTTTTGGAGGTCATGGTTGGCTGATATATCGGGACTGTGATTCTCGATTGGGCTCCGTGTACCCGCTAAGGAAACTGGCTTTTCCAATTTCATTAGAGGGTGATGAAATCGGTAAAATAGTGGGAGGTTAATTCACAAAATAAAATGACCATGTTTTATGTCTTAGTGATTTTTTATAAATTGTTAGTAATGAATGTCTATTTTATCTTAGGATATAAACTGCTTAAAATGTTTTCGATCAAAAATCTACTTGCTGCTATACTGGATAACAACAAATTCACTGGCTTAAACTACCAAGATTGGCTTAGAAATCATTGTCTTGGCTTGGGAAAAACTTCTCTACACACTAGAGAAGAGCCCTCCGAAGGAAGCCCCTGCAAATGCCAGTCCTGAGGAGTTGGCAAAGCTGGAAAAATTGTGGGATGATGAGCTTAAGGAATGATGCTATATGATAGCATCTATGTTCAACAAATTGCAGCGGCTGATTTGAGAAGACGGAGTATGCTGCTGGCATACACCTTCACCTCAAAGAGCTATATGGGGAGAACTCTCGGACTGAGAGGTTTACTACTGTCAAGGAGCTCATGACAAGCCACATGCACGAGGGGACATCGGTCCGCGAGCATGGGGTCCGTGTGATTGGACTCATTGAGAAGCTGGTGGGCCTTGATATCACGCTTTCACATGAGCTGTCTGTGGATCTGCTTCTACTCTCCCTCCCTACTGCGTTCGACCCCTTTGTGGTCAACTTCAACATGCACAAGCTAGAGGCCACCCTTGAAGAGGTGGTAAACATGATTGTCGTGTTTGATGGGACCATAAAGAAGGACAAGCCCGTTCTCCTTATGGGCTCTTCTTCCTTTGCAAGAAGGGGCCAAAACGCAAGGGTAAGAAGCGTTCTACCCCTGTGAAGGAGGAAAAGCCCACAAAGAAGCCCAAGGCAAAGGCTTCCAAGCACGACAAAACTGTGGACGTTTGCCACCACTGCCACAAGCCTGGGCATTGGAGGAGGAACTGTCGGGATTACCTCGAGCAGCTGCGAACTGCGAAAGGTACATTCTATATTGAAATAAACATGTCTCTTGATTCTACTTCCTGGATATTTGATACCGGATGTGGATCTCATATCTTCAATAATTTGCAGGTAATGACAAGAAACCGACGGCTTAGGATGGGCCACTTGAGGCCGGGCAACGGAGCAAGGGTTGCGGCCGAAGCAATAGGAGACGTTCATTTTTTTCTGGATTTAAGTTTTTATTAAAGGATGTATTATTCATTCCCGAGTTAATAAAAAACATTATTTCCGTTTCTATGATTGATAGTGATGGTTATTCTTGTCATTTTGCTAATTCGATTTGCAACATATACAATAAAGAATGTTTAATCGGAATTAGGGAACGCGAAAAGGATCTCTACAGCTTAAAATTAAAAGAAGTTTCAACTCGCGATGTACAAACACACACAACAACAATTAAAAGGAAAAATGATAATCAAAACCCGGCCGAACTTTGGCACGCTAGGCTAGGTCATATTAATTTAAGAAGGATGCACAAGCTAGTGGTAGATGGCATGTTTGAATTGTCAGACATCGATTCTCTTACTACTTGTGAATCCCGTATAAAAGGTCAAATGACCAAGTTACCCTTCAAGGGCAAGTTTGAACGTGCTCAAGGTCTATTGGACTTGATCCACACTGATGTGTGCGGCCCATTTAGCATTAGAAATAATTCGGCTACACCTACTTCATCACCTTTACCGATGATTACTCTAGGTATGGGTACTTATACTTAATGAAGCACAAGTCTGAATCCTTTGAAAAGTTCAAGGAGTTCAAGGCTGAAGTAGAAATCAACTGAATAAAGGTATTAAATCACTTTGATCTGATCGAAGGTGGAGAATACTTAATTACCGAGTTTCAAGATTATTGAAACATAATGGGATTCTCTCTCAGTGGACCCCTCCGGCCACACCACAACTCAATGGTATAGCGGAGCGTCATAATCAAACCTTGTTGGACATGGTTCGATGTATGATGAGCTTCACTGAACTTCCTACCTCGTTCTGGGCTATGCGCTCGGAAAGGCGGTAATGTTTTTGAACAATGTTCACACCAAGGCAGTGAATAAAACTCCATATCAGATATGGATGGGCAAACCTCCTAAGTACTCGTACTTGAGGATTTGGGGTTGTCCTGCTTACATGAAGTAGACAGTGGGAGATAAGCTGGATAATAGATCCGACTTATGCTACTTCATTGGTTATCCAAAGAATTCGATTGGATACTATTTCTACTATCCTAGTGAAATAAAAGTGTTTGTTTCTAGGAATGCCACCTTCCTAGAGAAGGAATTTTTACTAGATAGAAAAGGCAAAATAGTAGAACTCGAAGAAGTTCGAGAGCCAACTGAAGTACCAAGTAAACCTCCCACACCTCAAGAACCAATCCCTAAGGTGCACGAACCTAGGAGATATGAAAGGGCTCCTAGGGCTCTTGAAAGATATGGTTTTCCACTTGAAGAGAATCCTAGTGATCCAAATATTGGATATGATCCAAGAACCTTCAAGGAGGCACTTTTCAATGTTTATTCTGATTTATGGCTTGAAGCAATGCAATCTGAGATAGACTCAATGCATTTGAACCAAGTTTGGGACTCTTGTAAATCCTCCTGAAGGAATCGTTCCTATTGGATGTAAGTGGATATACAAGAGAAAGCTTGGGCCTGATGGTAAGGTACTGACCAACAAGGAATTATTGGTTGCAAAAGGTTACACTCAAAGACAAGGTGTTGACATGGTTGCAAAAGGTTACACTCAAAGACAATGTGTTGACTATGATTAGACCTTTTCACCAATCGCAATTTTCAAGCCAATAAGAATCTTGCTTGCCATAGCCGCATGGTACGACTATGAGATATGGCAAATGGATGTGAAGATGCGTTCTTATTGGAGACATTAAAGAAGAGATCTTTATGACGCAGTCTGAGGGCTTCACATCTGTAGGAAGTTAGCATAAAGTATGAAAACTTTAGAGATTGATCTACGGTCTCAAACAAGCATCGAGAAGTTGGAACTTGAGATTCAATGAAACAATTAAAGAATTTGGTTTCATCAAGAATCCTGAGGAGCCATGCGTGTACAAGAAGGTAGTCAAGGATGCTGTGACATTCCTAGTACTTTATGTTGATGCCATTCTACTCATTGGGAATGATGTAGGAATGTTGTAATCAACTAAGGTATGGTTATCTGGCAGATTTTCGATGAAGGACCTAGTTGAAGCTTCCTATGTTCTTGGAAGTCAAATCTATAGGGATAGATCAAAAAGGATGCTCGGACTCACTCAAACGACCTACATCGATACCATACTTAAGAGGTTCTATGGAAGAGTCCAAGAGATGACACCTATCTATGTGCCACGGGGTCACTCTATCTAAGTCTATGTGTCCAAAAATTGATGCAGAGATAGTAAGTATGACACGTGTGCCATATGCTTCGACAATAGGTAGTATTATGTATGGCATGATCTCAACCAGACCGGATGTCACATATGCTCTGAGTGTCACGAGCCGCTACCTAGCCAACCCCGGCCAAATGCATTGGAAGGCTGTAAAAAATATTCTTAAGTACTTACGAAGGACTAAGAATATGTTCATGGTCTATGGGGGTGGTGAACTGAAATTGGAAGGCTACACTGGTTCTAGCTTCCAATGCGATGTGGATGACTCGAAGTCAACCTCTGGATTTGTATTCATGCTCAATGGTGGGGCTGTATCTTGAAGGAGTTCCAAGCAAGACACCGTCGCGGATTTAACCACTGAGGCTGAATACATAGCAGCATCAGCTGCTGCAAAAGAGGCAGTTCGGATAAGGAATTTCGTCCAAGAGTTGGGCGTCATTCCTAATGGATTTGGTCCAGTCCCGATGTACTACGACAACACCGGTGCCATTGCACAAGCAAAGGAGCCTAGGTCTCACCAAAGATCCAAACACATCCTAAGGAAATACCACATAATCCGGGACATTGTGGCAAGAGGTGACATCGCAGTTGAGAGAGTCGTCTCTGTAGATAACATTGTTGATCCACTTACAAAGTCCTTGCCAGGCCGTTGTTTGAACAACATCGTGAAGCAATGGGACTACGCATTATGAGTAGTTGGCTTTAAGGCAAGTGGGAGATTGTTAGAGTAGGTGTCCAACTAGCCAACTTGTGGCGTGTGAGCCTTGATGACTCTTTGTGTAAAACAATCTTTGTTTATGAAATTCACATTCTATATGGCATTCTTTATCGTCGTTATTATGTTAATGTTAACAATTGTGTTGGATAAAGACCTAGAATGCACCATAGTTTATGTTAGATGTGACAGTGGATATGATGGCTGTCATGAAACACATAAAATAGTCACCGTGTATTCTAAACTTGTTCCTAGTTGATTGGGCCATCAAAAATGAGGATAAGGCCGCCCGAGTTTAAGACTAGGGTCTGCGATGTGAAGTACCACGTTTCATTGGGAGGGAATATTGTGATGTTTTGAGAATTCAGATGGATGATTTGCATGGCGAACTATCGTACTGCCCTCGTTCGGATTCTCCAAGTGGTTACCATTTGTCGAGTGGAGAGTCCGAGGTCTTGGTTGTATGGATTAGTCCTTACTACTCGAAACATCATTGAGACTCTACATGATTAGTCACCTAATTTTGACTCGTTTACCGACTCCGTGAGGGTCATCAAGTATCGATATTGGGTGAGGTCACGAAGCATGTATGAGTCGATGCCTTGTTGTCGAGGATTCACCGCTCGTCCTAGTGCATGGATATCCTATGCTGTCTGAGGAGATAATAGTGTGACAAATTTCTGGCCATAGTACTCTTGTGCTTTAGTGTAAATGAGTTTACCTAGTAGCACTCGTGATGTCTCTATTCTGATCTCCAAGATGTATGCATGGCTATCGAATCTCTAACGACTCTTGATTTACCAATGGTCGTTGATTCGATCGGGATATATGTGATGAAAGGACCGTACTATAAGCTAACCATGACCAACTGATTCTTGCAGGCACTATCAGTGATACCTAGGGGATCATGGGGCGATGTTGCTAGGCGCTTTACCATGGTCCGATGGGTAGATTAGAAAATATATTTTCTGATTTACAATGAGTTGTGAGCCCACGGCTAGCTGCATCCCTGAACCATTGAGGGTCACACAGTGTACTGGTTGCCAATTCTCGTGCAGACAAGGAACTCAAATTGTTGAATATGTTAGGAGAAATAATTGGAAGTGTGACTTTCAAAAGTTGCTATGGCTGTATTGACAATCATCTGAAACTTCAGGGGTTAATCTGCTATTTGTAGATTAGGTGGTCTGAAAAATTATTTTCACATCACAATGTACGGTTTAGAACCTATGAAGATCGGTCCGATCTGATCGTCGATCGGAGTTATGATGAAACCACAGCGTTGGATTTAAAGTTGGTTGTCTTGGGCCTGGGCCTGACCAGGGACTGATAAACAAACTTAGGCCCACGAAATTATCTATAAATAGGAGGGCATGGGGTTGAGTTAAAGACATACCAAAAGCTATTCAGCAAACTCTCCCCTCCCCCCTCTCTCCCTTCTCCCAACGCCGCCGTCGTCGTCGTCGCACTTCGCTGCGATCATCCCGACGAGGAGATTCTGCTCGCGAAATTTTCGTTGGGGTTCTAGTGCACTCCAACAAAGGAATTGGAAAAACGATCGTGGATCAGATTAGGAGCAACCAAAGAAGGGTTATTTCCATTGAAGGAATAGTCGGAGCCAGTCGCCTAGTCGCCAGACAGGTAACAACTTAAACACCCGTTGTTTAACTTTTATTTAAATTGTTTAAAATCAAGAACTGTTATTGTATTAGCGACCCCGGGCACAAAATTTTGAAACTTTCGCTGCGCCTCGGGAGCGCGATCCGGATCTGGCGCCGGGCGCCAACAAGCTGAGAATCGAAATCGAACTTTAAAAGAAGCTGCTACAACTATGATTGCTGATTCCGATATTTCAAATAAATTTTGGGCAGAAGTAGTCAACACCGCTTGCTATACTCAGAACATATCGATGATAAATAAGCGACACGGTGTCACTCCATATGAGATCTGGAACGGCAAGAAACCTAATATTTGATATTTAATGGTGTTTGGATGCAGATGTTTGTAAAACATACTTAAGAGCTTTTGATGTTAAATCTAATGCAGGTATCTTTCTGGGATACTCAGCTGTAAGCAGAGCCTATCGCGTCTTCAATAACCGGACACTAACGGTAGAAGAATCAGCGGATGTGGTGTTTGATGGAACCAGCTTTAGATCAACATCAGCTTCCAAGCTAAATGATTTGTGCACTCGTTTGGAATCCACTAATCTGGAGGAATCGAGTGACGACGAGGCACACAACAAATATCAAGCTGATGACCAGCACGTACTAGATATGCCAATCACCAACGCAGACATCCATGATATTGCGCAGGCTGATCCAGATCGTGATCAAGATGGTGGAGAACATGCACAAGTTGATGAGAAAATTACAACAAGTGGTATTCCAGATGATCTAGCAGAAACGCAGGGGGAACATAACGAAGCTTCAACCTCATATAGACCAGGTCTCCGGTGGAATAAAAATCATCCACCCGAGCTGGTCATTGGTAATCCTATTGCACCTGTTAGGACATGAGGCCAGATGATAAGCGAATATTTCAATTATTCATTCATTTCGCACATTGAACCTAAGAAGGTATAAGAGGCCTTAGTGAACCCGAGTTGGATAGAAGCTATGCAAGAATTAGCCAATTCGAACGTAGTAAAGTTTGGCATCTAGTTCCTAGACCTACTGACCAGAACATTATAGGTACTAAATGGGTCTTTAGGAACAAATTAGATGAGAATGGAGTTGTTGTTCGAAATAAAGCTAGGCTAGTAGCTCAAGGCTACAGGCAATAATAAGGCATAGACTTTGAGGATTCCTTCGCCCATGTAGCAAGACTAGAGGCCATTCGAATATTTCTTGCATATTCCTCATTTAAGAATTTTAAAGTTTATCAGATGGATGTCAAAAGTGCATTCTTAAATGGCATCTTGAATGAGAAAGTTTATTGTTACACAACCTCTTAGCTTCGTAGATAATACCAGATCGGAATACGTATAGAAGCTTGATAAAGCTCTGTGCGGTCTGAAACAAGCTCCTCGAGCTTGGTATGATACTTTGTCCCAGTTTCTCATTGATCATAATTTTTTTATTGGTTCTGTCGACAAGACATTGTTTAAATTCGTTAAAAACGATCATGTCTTTTTAGTACATATTTATGTTGATGATATCATATTTGGATCAACTAATCCCAAACTTTGCGACAAATTTTCCAAGCTTATGCAGGACAAGTTTGATATGAGAATAATGGGAGAGCTAACATTTTTTCCTAAGCTTACAAGTAAGGAAGCTTGAGGATGGAATATTCATCAATGAAGCGAAGTATACCAAGGAGCTTCTTAAGAAGTTCGAAATGGAAAAATTTTCACCAGCGGCTACTCCAATGAGTGCTTCAATAAAACTGGACAAACATGAAGCTGAAACTGCCGTTGAGGTAACCATGTATCGTGGGATGATTGGTTCACTTCTATACCTCACAGCAAGCAGACCAGACATTATGTTCTCGGTTTGTATGTGTGCCCAGTTTCAAGCTGATCCAAAACAGTCTCAATACATGGCTGTTATACACATTTTTAAATATCATGAGGGCACGTAGGATCCCAAAGACTCAAATTTCAATTTAATTGGATACAGTGATGCAGATTACGCATGTTGTAAATTTTATCGGCGTAGCACTAGTGGGACTTGTCAATTCTTGGGTGATAGACTAATTTCGTGTTTTAGCAAGAAACAGATGTCAATTGCCACATCCACAGCTGAGGCAGAGTACCTCGTCGCTGGGAGTTGTTGCGATCAAATACTATGAATTCAACAACAGCTTCGAGACTATGGCATTGATGCAGAGGAAGCGCCAATATTCTGTGACAACACAAGTGCGATCGTGATCACTCAGAACCCCGTGCTGCACTCCAAAACCAAGAATATTGACATACGACATCACTTCATTAGAGACCATGTGCTAAAGAAGGAAGTTCGGGTGGAGCATGTGACAACGGATCATCAAGTAGCTGATATATTTACCAAGACTCTGCCGGACGCTAAGTTTTCTTACTTTAGAAACATACTAGGTCTCTTGGATATGTCATAATTGTGTTCTGCATGAATACATTCAAGGGGAACAATAAAATTCAAACAGATAACGCAAAAGTCCGTTGTTTGTCATCAAGCTGGTCAACATCGTGCCGATCTGGTCCGGTTTGGGGCATGTATTGCGTGATGTTATCACGATGTTTGAATTATTTGTCTCTGTGCTGGTATATGAAATTGAACGGGAGAGATCTGTTTGCCCTTTCAAATTCTTTTAAAATCAGACGGTCATATATTCAGAATTTCAAATGACTTTTAACTATGATGATGACACGTGTCCAACTAAAACCATTCTTTTTCCCTGTTCGTACATAAACAGTTTCACTTTAATTTTTACAGCACGCTTTCAAAATTTCACGCATTCTAAGCAATAAGGCAACCTACAACATTTTTCGTGGAATCTCTTGTTGTGGAACCGTGGCGGATCCGGATCCTGTCTCCCGGCGAGGCAGTGGAAGAATAAAATTAGGCCGGGAAACGTTCAATACAATTCAGTAATATGCAAACTATGAACCATTCATAGGGCGTTTAGGCAGTTACCTTGCTGGCGTCTAGGCGCCTGGCTCCGACCAATTTCACGAGGAAATCGGCACTTCACGGTAGGTGGCGATAGATTACGTCAATCAGGTCCACGACCGAAAGGGAGACTCCTTCGTCAGCCTGCACTAGAAGGCCTGACGAGATTGGCACGGACGGAAACTCCTCGAAAAGTTTGTCGGAACAAATTCCGGCGTGGGAGGCGGCTGCGGCGGCGGCGCAAGGCGAGCGGCGGCGGCGGCGATTTGGGAGAGGAGGGAGGCGTGTGCTTTTAGGGTTAGGGTTGTGTAATCAAGTGTCAAGTTAGTTTATTAAAGCCTCTAAGTCCATTTAAATAGACTAGTGATAGACTTGGACCGGCACAACGGGCCCGGGTCCAACGTATGAACATTCGGTTCATCCCTATCACCGTGACTTCATCATAACTCCGATCGCCGATCAGATCGGACCGCCATTCTTTTTCCCTGTTCGTACATAAACAGTTTCACTTTAATTTTTACAGCACGCTTTCAAAATTTCACGCATTCTAAGCAATAAGGCAACCTACAGCATTTTTCGTGGAATCTCTTGTTGTGGAACCGTGGCGGATCCGGATCCTGTCTCCCGGCGAGGCAGCGGAAGAATAAATTAGGCCGGGAAACGTTCAATACAATTCAGTAATATGCAAACTATGAACCATTCATAGGGCGTTTAGGCAGTTACCTTGCTGGCGTCTAGGCGCCTGGCTCCGACCAATTTCACGAGGAAATCGGCACTTCACGGTAGGTGGCGATAGATTACGTCAATCAGGTCCACGACCGGAAGGGAGACTCCTTCGTCAGCCTGCACTAGAAGGCCTGACAAGATTGGCACGGACGGAAACTCCTCGAAAAGTTTGCCGGAACAAATTCCGGCGTGGGAGGCGGCTGCGGCGGCGGCGCAAGGCGAGCGGCGGCGCAAGGCGATTTGGGAGAGGAGGGAGGCGTGTGGTTTTAGGGTTAGGGTTGTGTAATCAAGTGTCAAGTTAGTTGATTAAAGCCTCTAAGTCCATTTAAATAGACTAGTGATAGACTTGGACCGGCACAACGGGCCCGGGTCCAACGTATGAACATTCGGTTCATCCCTATCACCGTGACTTCATCATAACTCCGATCGCCGATCAGATCGGATCGGTGTTTCATGATAGCCGTCATACCCACTATCACATCTAACATTCACTATAGCGCATTCTAGGTCTTTACTCAACGCAATTGTTAATCATCATACAACACAATGAAAGTAAAGAATGCCATAAACAAATGCGAATATCATATATAAAGATCGTTTCATACAAGAGTCTATGAAACCACACGCCACAAGTTGGCTAGTTGGGCATCTACTCTAACAATCTCCCACTTGCCCTAAAGCCAACTACTCATCAGACGCAGTCCCATCGTTTCGTGATGTTTTTCAAACAACGGTCCAGGCAAGGGCTTCGTAAGTGGATCAGCAACGTTGTCCGCAGAGGCGACTCTCTCAACTGCTATGTCACCTCTAGCCACAATATCCCGGATTATGTGGTATTTCCTCAGTATGTGTTTGGATCTTTGGTGAGACCTAGGCTCCTTTGCTTGCGTAACGGCACCCGTGTTGTCGCAGTACACCGGGACTGGACCAACTCCATTAGGAATGATGCCCAACTCTTGGACGAAATTCCTTATCCAAACCACCTCCTTAGCAGCAGCTGATGCTGCGATGTACTCAGCCTCAGTGGTTGAATCCGCGATGGTGTCTTGCTTGGAACTCTTCCAAGAGACAGCACCACCATTGAGCATGAATACAAATCCAGAGGTTGACTTCGAATCATCCACGTCACACTGGATGCTAGAATCGGTGTAGCCTTCCAGTTTCAGTTCACCACCCCCATAGACCATGAACATATTCTTAGTCCTTTGTAAGTACTTAAGAATATCCTTCACAGCCTTCCAATGCAATTGGCCGGGGTTGGCCTGGTAGCGGCTCGTGACACGATCGACTCAGTTTCCAAAACTGAATACAATGATCTGAAAAACCATTTTTCAGAACCCCAGTACAAAATGACCGTTTTGCCCCTCAACAGCGGGAAATCACGATTTGACCCCTGTTGACTTTTAGGAAGTCGCACTCCCCAAAATCCTCTTCCCATGCTCAACACATTGAGCTCGGTTTCCCTGGACTTGCCCAACGGATCATGGTAAGAGCGTCTAGCAACATCGCCACATGATCCCCTAGGTATCACTGATAGTGCCTGCAAGAACCAGTTGGTCGTGGTTAGCGTACAGTACGGTCCTTTCAATCCATATATCCCGATCAGATCAACGACCATTGGCAAATCGAGAGTCGCTAAAGATCCGATAGCTATGCATACATCTTGGAGATCGAATAGTGACATCGCGAGTGTAACTAGGTAAACCCATTTACCTAAAACACTTCTAGTACTCTGGCCAGAGATTTATACACTATTATCCCCTCAGATAGCATAGAATATCCACGCATGTCTGCGAGCGGTGAATCCTCGACAACGATGCATCGACTCCTACATGCATCGGAGTCTCACCCAATCCCACCGCCTAATGACCCCAAGTGAGTCGGCAAACGAGTCAAAGTGAGACGCCTATCATGTAGAGTCTCAATGACGTTTTGAGTCATGAGGACTAATCAGTACAACCAAGACCTCGGACTTATCCACTCGACAAATGGTAACCACTTGGAAAGTCCGAACGAGGGTAGTTCGATAGATCACCAGGTCACTACCTATCTGCATGCTCAGAACATCACAATGTTCCCTACCAATGAAAATGGTACTTCGCATCGCAGATACTAGTCTCGAGCTCGGGCGGCCTTATCCTCATTTTGACGGCCCAATCGACTAGGAACATGTTCAGAATACACAGCGACTATCAGATGTGTTTCATGATAGCCGTCATACCCACTATCACATCTAACATACGCTTTAGTGCATTCTAGGTCTTTACTCAACGCAATTGTTAA
>KV010037.1:20929-57788 GCA_001598015.1 Dorcoceras hygrometricum
TTCACGTAAGCAGGACATCCCCAAATCCTCATAAATGAGTATTTGGGTGGTTTGCCCATCCATATCTCATATGGAGTTTTATCCACTGCCTTGGTGTGGACATTGTTCAACAACATTACCGCCGTTTTGAGCGCATAGCCCCAAAACGAGGTGGGAAGTTCAGTGAAGCTCATCATAGATCGAACCATGTCTAACATGGTTCGATTACGACGCTCCGCTATACCATTGAGCTGTGGTGTGGCCGGAGGGGTCCACTGTGCGAGAATCCCATTCTCTTTCAGATAGTCTTGAAATTCAGTACTTAAGTATTCACCACCTCGATCAGATCGAAGTGCTTTAATACTTTTGCCTAATTGATTTTCTACTTCAGCCTTGAATTCGTTGAACCTTTCAAAGGATTCAGACTTGTGCTTCATTAAGTACAAGTACCCATACCTTGAGTAATCGTCGGTGAAGGTGATGAAGTATGTGTGACCGTATTTAGTACTAATACTAAATGGACCACACACATCAGTATGGATAAAATCCAATAGGCCTTGAGCACGCTCACCCTTGCCCTTGCAGCGTTGCTTAGTCATCTTTCCCTTAAGACAAGTCTCACAAGTCGGTAGGGAGTTAATGTCTGACAGATCAAACATGTCACTCCTAACTAACTTGTTCATCCTACTTAGAGAAATATAACCTAGCCTAGCGTGCCAAAGTTGTGCTGGGTTCAAGTTATCGTGTTTCCGTTTAATCGTTGTTGTATGTGCTTCGACATCGCGAGTTGGAACGTCTTTTAATTTTAAGGTGTATAAATCGTTTTCGCGTTCCCCAATTCCAATTAAACATTAATTCTTGTAAATATTGCAAATCGAATTAGCAAACATACAATAATATCCATCACTATCAAGCATAGAAACAGAAATAATGTTCTTTATTAATTCGGGAACAAATAAAACGTTTCTCAACAACAACTTAAAATCAGAAGACAGAAATAAATAAACATCTCCTACAGCTATAGCAGCACCCCTTGCTCCATTGCCAAGCCTCAAGTGGGTCGGGTCTCACCCTCTCTAAGACGTCGACTTCTTGTCATCACATGCAAATCATTGCAGATATGAGATCCACATCCGGTATCAAGTACCCAAGAAGTCGAATTAAGAGACATATTTATTTCAATATAGAACATACCTTTTGCAGTTCGCAACTGCTCGAGGTACTCCTTGCAGTTCCTCCTCCAATGCCCAGGCTTTTGGCAGTGGTGGCAAACATCCTCGCTCTTATTTGGCTTGGAAGCCTTTGCCTTTGGCTTCTTGGTGGGCTTTTCCTCCTTCGCAGGGGCAGAACGCTTCTTTCCCTTGAGTCTGGGCCCCTTCTTCGCAGAGGAAGAAGATCCCATAAGGAGGACGGGTTTGTCCTTCTTTATGGTTCCTTCGAACACTACAAGCATGTTAACCACCTCTTCAAGGGTGGCTGCTAGCTTGTTCATGTTGAAGTTGACACAAAGGGGTCGAATGCAGCAGGCAGTGAGAGGAGAAGCACATCCACAGACAGCTCGTGTGGAAGTGTGATATCAAGGCCCGACAGCTTTTCAACGAGCCCAATCATACGAACCCCATGCTCGCGGACCGATGTCCCATCGCGCATGCGGCTGTCATAAGCTCCTTGACAGCCGTGAACCTCTCATGTCGAGAGTTCTCCCCGTACAGTTCTTTGAGATGAAAAAGTATGTCAGCAGCATACTTTGTCTTCTCAAAGCGCCGTTGCATTTCATTGGACATCGACGCCATCACATAGCATCGAGCTTTAACCTCGTCGTCCCACCATTGTTTAAGCATAACCAGCTCTTCAGGGCTGATATCGGCAGGGTCTTCCTTCGGAGGGCACTTCTCTATCGTATAAAGAAGCTTCTCCGAAGCCAACACAAGGTTGAGGTTGCGGAGCCAGTCTTGGTAGTTCAGACCAGTGAACTTATTGCTATCCAGTATAGCAGCGAGTGGGTTTTTGAACGAAGACATTATATAAGCAGTTATACTGAAAAGAAAAACAGACAATCATTACTAACTATATATAAAATAATCGCTAAGACATAAAACAAGATCGTTAAGTTTTATGAATTACCCTCCCACTATTTTAATGATTTCACCACCCTCTAATGAAATCGAGAAAGCAAGTTTCTTTAGTGGGTACACGGAGCCCAATCAAGCGATCATGGACCCGAATAATATCAGCCATCCATGACCCCCAAAAGGTAGTTTCCGATTGCAACCGATGCGACCTCCATGTATTCACCTCACGTCCAGTAAGGGCCCAATAATATGACGCCGTTTACTATCACGTGTCAAGATGACCCATCAATGTTGAGTCGTGAAGGACGGTCCCCTTAACGTACCCAATAATATGAGCCAACGTTAAAGGGAGTTCCAACCGACTCACAACAATTTTCAATGGCGTGGACAGCTTTCCGGCATACATAACCCCCACAATAATATGAGCCGGGCCATGTATACGGGTAGCATCGGCGTACACCCATTGTTGATGGAATGTAGGGATAATTTAAACAAATTTAAATCCCCTTTAGTTTATCGAATAAACATTTATCTTGATATTAGTTTTAAATCATATTTAAAACGAGAGATTTTATTTTTGAAAAATTTGGTCTCATGCAGTTATTTTAAATCAAATTTAAAACATGCAACATGCGGATTCAACTAACTATATATCACATATATAAAAACATTGGGATGATCGATAGCGAGAGCTATGCGGTCCGTGGTTGCCAGCCACGGACCTGAGTCCAATCCTAGGGGTAATGCAACATGCAATGCAATCCTATTACAATGCTTCCGATTTTACAGATCTTCGGTCTTCAATATCTTTGATCGTCATTGTCCACCGTCTTCGGATGTCCTCCCACTAAATCTAGTAATTTTACATTTAAATTGACCATGACATATAAGGGATACATTTATCAAGGGGTGGGAACGGGCCACAAACAGGCCCACTTTAAATAATGATAATCAATAACATTTACAAACCGAAATCATGAAAACCTATCGCATACACCTAAAAAATTGGGCACGGCTCTCGATCATCCCAATCATGCAGATAATCTAATTAACATGCATAAATTAAATAATCAAATTATTTATCCACAAAATCATATTTTAATTACGAAATCGCATTTAATAAATAAAATCGTATTTTGTCGATAAAATCAAATTTTAATCAACAAAATCATATTTAATTTATAAAATCATATTTCAAAATTAAAATCGTATTTTGCAATTTAATTGTATCAATTTGGGCTTAAAACCAATTTTAGGCCCAAAAATCTCAAAATTTCAAAATCGACCAAAACGGACCCGATATCGAATATCGGCCCGAAAACTTCACGGGCTGCCCGGGACAGGCCCGAACTAAACCCTAGAAAACAAACCAGCCGTTACGACATCGCCAGAGTATCGCCGGATGGCGGCCGCACGCGGTGGTCGCCGCCAATTAATTTTCGCGGCAGCAACCTTGCGCACGTTGCGCGCCACTCTCGACCGATCGCACAACTTGTGCACGAAAACAGCAGCATCGCCCAGCCACCAATCGACGCAACAATTGCGCAATTAGCAGCAGTGGTGTGGAGCAGCAGCAACTGGCCGGCCCTCCATGTGCGCAACGGCTTGCGCATGTCAGCGCCCATCGGCCGCGCAACATGCGCGGCCAGCGCGCTATCGCGCGCGCTCATGCGCGTGAGGAGGAGAAGGGCCGCCGCACAGGGCGGCGGCCGGAGGCCACGATCAAAAATCTTGTTTGATCGATTTCAATCTGAAAACGAGATTAGATACAATTCAGGCAACAATTGTATTGAAGGATCCGAGCCATAGCTCTGATACCACTGTTGTTGAACCGTGGCGGATCCGGATCCCGTCTCCCGGCGAGGTAGCGGAAGAATAAAATTAGGCCGGGAAACATTCAATACAATTCAGTAATATGCAAACTATGAACCATTCATAGGGCGTTTAGGCAGTTACCTTGCTGGCGTCTAGGCGCCTGGCTCCGACCAGTTTCACGAGGTAACCGGCACTTCACGGTAGGTGGCGGTAGATTACGTCAATCAGGTCCACTACCGAAAGGGAGACTCCTTCGTCAGCCTGCACTAGAAGGTCTGACGAGATCGGCATGGACGGAAACTCCTCGAAAAGTTGTCCGGAACAAATTCCGGCGGCGGCGGCGCAAGGCGAGCGGCGGCGCAAGGCGATTTGGGAGAGGAGGGAGGCGTGTGCTTTTAGGTTAGGGTGTGTCAAGTGTCAATTTAAGCCTCTAAGTCCATTTAAATAGACTAGTGATAGACTTGGACCGGCCCAACGGGCCCGGGTCCAACGTATGAACATTCGGTTCATCCCTATCACCGTGACTTCATCATAACTCCGATCATCGATCAGATCAGACCGATCGACTCAGTTTCCAAAACTGAATACTATGATCTGAAAAACCATTTTTCAGAACCCCAGTGCAAAATGACCGTTTTGCCCCTCAACAGCGGGAAATCACGATTTGACCCCTGTTGACTTTTAGGAAGTCGCACTCCCCAAAATCCTCTTCCCATGCTCAACACATTGAGCTCGGTTTCCGTGCGGGAATCTCGAATCCAGTACTTATGTGACCCTCAATGGTTCAGGGATACAGCTAGCCATGGGCCCACAACCATTGTGGCTCCGGAATCACAATTCCGGACTTGCCCAACGGATCTGGTAAGAGCGTCTAGCAACATCGCCCCATGATCCCCTAGGTATCACTGATAGTGCCTGCAAGAACCAGTTGGTCGTGGTTAGCGTACAGTACGGTCCTTTCAATCCATATATCCCGATCAGATCAACGACCATTGGCAAATCGAGAGTCGCTAAAGATCCGATAGCTATGCATACATCTTGGAGATCGAATAGTGACATCGCGAGTGTAACTAGGTAAACCCATTTACCTAAAACACTTCTAGTATTCACACCTACATCAAGTCTGTTCACACCTACATCAAGAAGAATCTGAATGTGGTTCCAGCTGGTGAGACCAGCAAGGTGTCGGGAGCTACCACAACTGAACAACATTCTACTGCTAATGGGCCTCAGACACCCTTAAGAAACCAGATAAGGCGGTTGTGGAGAAGCCAAAGAAGAAGAAAGAAAAAATTTGGTACAACGGTGAATAAATAGAAGGTGGTTGTACAACAACCTGTGGAGGCTAGGAGCCAACCTGCTCCTGCGAAGTCCACGTCTGAGACCAGCTCAGATGGGGATTCGTGCCCGCTGGCTAGGCTGAAGAAACGACGTGGTGCTAAGCGCAAACAAGTGGTAGAGTCATCTGACTCAGAGGATACTGTATCTGTTCTGCCGGTGCTTATCACGAAGAAGCACCGGACCAAGAGGACAAAGAAGGTGACGCACACTTCTGATCATCAAACGGAGTCCAAACCTGGTCCCATTCCTAAAATACCAGCTGGGGGTGACAAGGAGTCAACAACTGGTGGACCAGAAGCCACTATGGAGATGACTCCAGAAGTGGGAAAATAGGCTGATGACACATCCAACGCTGATGAGCAGGACGAGCATGTGGAGTGTGAGAACCAAATGTAAAAGGAGGGCCAGGAGGGAAATGTTTCCACTATTGCTCAGGAAGAGCATGTGGAGTCTGCTATAATCTACGGAGGCGAGGCGTGAATCTACCCAACCAGCTCAACAATCAATGACCTACACTGGCAAGAGTGTTTATCCTCCCATAGAGACACGGGAAATCAACTGGGTCACCTACTTCCTCTCGAAAATTGACCCAGCTGATAAAGGCAAGGGAGTTCTACCCTATCTTGATCGATCAAACCCAGTCGAGGAACACTACCGCTGGTCATTCAAGATATAAAGGATAGAGCAGAGTGCCAACTCCAAATCTATGATCAGTGGCACAAGGTCTGCACTGATTACCGGTTGAGCGAGATTCCGTCTATGAAGTTGGTGGAAGAATTTGCGAATAATGAAAATAAATTGTTTCCATGGGCCAAGACGAACAAGGTTAGTGAGCTGCTCTAGAGAAGGGACCTCATCTGGTACAAGATGGTGGAGTTGCACATGCGAGGAGCTGTTGCTGAGCACTTTCCACAAGGATAAGCCACCAGCCAACCAAGATATCATGGCAATTCATATGCTGGAGGCTGAATTGGCAACGACCAGGAAGACATTATCTTGTTCAAACTAGAGTCGGTCTGCCCGTCACTTATAACGAGCGATCTACAGATCGAGTACCATGTATGGAAATTATTCCAAGCTTAACCTGGGAAGAACATAAAGCTCAGCGTGAAGCCTACCCACTCAACACCAGATAAGCGAACGAATCAGGGAGCATCAGAATCCCGAACCAACAGCAGAAGGGCAGACTGAAGAGATTGATCGGACTGTTGAGAATGTGGAGGAATCAGAGGAGGAGAATCAGGCTCCAAAGAAGGAGCATTTGCGTTCTGTGGATGGACATCAGGTCCTGGATCAACCGGCTCCTGAGGAAGAGGACCAGCCTCAAACGAGTCCAACCCACTCTGGTTCAAGTTATGGTTTTTTTGCACAATTTACCATCCACAACGAGGACAATGTAAATAGTTTTTTTCCTAGTCCCATTTCCCATGCGAGTAGTAAGGACAGTCTGGGTTCCTATTCAAGTACTGACCCAGTATCAGTTTGAGCCCCAGTCTCAATCTGGGTCCCAACCCATCTAATTTACAGATGGTTGTATATACAAAAATAGAGAAGAGAATAACCGCCCATCTCACGAAGACGCCGAAGGTTCTTCCCATGATGGTCCGTAGCGAGTCTTTGTTTCTAGTCCCCTAACAAGTCTTAATCCTGATATTAAGCTCGAGGAGGTAGAAAAAGTCGTAGCTTCACTAGATTCAAAGGTACAATTCATGGATTCAAAAGTCATATCTTTGGACTCCAAAGTTGAGGAATTGTTGAATATGGACATTCATGAAGCACGACTTTAGTATCTTCAAGCGCACATTTTATGAGAAGATGGACACGATGGCCGACAACGTTGCTTCTTCCCAGACATTGTTGCAAACCATCCTTGTTCGTCAATTCACCGAGCATCAGCTGCAGATTGCCAGTGATCTATATTTCTTCAAATTACAGCTGATAGAATTGGTTATTCACCTCAAGGAAATTGGTGATGCCAAAAAGGGGGAAGGACAAAGCAGCAAACAGTGGGAAGGACCGAGAAATAAAAAGGGGGAAGGAATAAGCAGTAGTAAAAAGAGAAGATGGTTTTGACCAAGGGTAGGTTTAGCTGATTTTTAGTTTAGTATTTTGTACGAACGACTATTGTATACAGTGTTCACAATCTAATAAAATCTCTTTTATGCACAAGTTTTATAATCACCAAAAAGGGAAAATTGGTAGAGCTAATTTCAGAAGTTTTGGTGAAGACAAATAAAAGAGATTAGTTGGCTCAAAGGCAACGAAACTTACAGCATTGAATACAGAAACCATATCAGAGAAGAGCCAAGCTGGTTAAGGTCAAACCGGCTCAGGATATTTAGTTGCGCTGGTTAAGGACAAACCAGCAAAGGTATTCTAGTCAAGCTGGTTAAGGTCAAACCAGTCCAGACGTGCTTAGCTGGTTTTTTTTAAACAAAACACCGTCATACACTGACGGAGGTTGGGGGGTTGGGCGGACCCCTACCTGTATATAGCACTAAAATCAGATGAGTACAATATAATATGAGGGAGGGGGACTAGGCCAAGACCTCCCCAAAGAAATACAAATAAAACAACATAAAGGCCAAATACAAGTAAATCCTGGAAACAAAATGTACAACCATAAACGAAATCTCTAAAGAAGAAACAACGATCCATCAAAGAAAATCTTCCACCAGCAACGAAGGCTCCAGGGTACGATGCAGTAGATAAGTCATGAAAAGCGCGTCCTGAGGTAAGGGAGCCCGAAAGAATCTGAACGGGCGAGGGCTGTCATATGCCTCGTGGGAAGATCAGCACTAAAATCCAGCTTGAAAGTCCTGTGATCCTGAGCATACTGAGCAAGGGTATCCGCAACGGAGTTACCTTCCCGATAGATGTGAGAGAAATGCACGGGGAGACCCCTCACAAGAGAACAAATCCGAGTGACAATGTGGTCCACATCCCATCGACACCTCCTGGAGCGCAATATCTGAATGGAAATCTAGGAATCGGTCTCAATCCAAAAGGGAAAAAGGCTAAGGTCAGAACAGGAAAGGATACCCCTCCAAATCGCCCAAAGCTCTGCCCAAAATTAGAGCCACTGCCGATGAATTCACTAAATAGAGGTGAATATGACCAGAAGATTCGCGAGCTACACCCCCCATAGAGGAGTCTCCCGGGTTACCCTTGGAGCTCCCGTCAACATTAAGCTTAAAACAATAATGGGGAGGGCGGAGCCACAGGACGATAGCCGTCGTGAGCATACGGGAAGGGCGAACTTGGAAACCTAATCTCCCCGTAGCACAAGAGGCACCCGCCCAATGGCAAGGCTTGATAATAGACACGGAATGCGCCATATGAAGATAGGAGATGATCTGGCAATTGACCGTCTTGCTGGAGAAACGAATGAGACGGTGCTTCGCGTCTTTCCGTGCAGTCCAGATGAACCAGAGAATGATGCAAGGGAGGAAATCACGAATATGTCCCTGAGGGGACCAAGTAGGCGGACGCTTCGCAGCACCAAGGAACAGATGAAGGTCAGAAGTGATAGGAATCTAGATCTGAAATATAGCATCGAAAAATGCCAGACAGAGCGGGCCATCGGGGCATTCAAGAAGAGATACGCGAGCGTTTCCATCTGGTCGCAACACCGACACCGAGATGCGAGGAGGAAGCCACGATCCTGGAGAATCTCATCAATAGGGAGCCAACGATTCCAGAGTCTCCAAAGGAAGAAGGATATAGTGGGTCTCAGCCAACGACCACAGCAAGGGGTGAAGATATCAGAGACAGGACCACGAGAGCGGGTAAGCTCCCAGGAAGATCTCAAGGAGAAAGTCCCATAAAAGATGTGAAGTGGGAGAACAGATAAGATCAAAGTCCCAGGCGCCATCCGTAAGAAAGTGGGAGACAGGGACAGACATGGACCCACGAATAGGATGCAAACACGAAAGAGGTGAGTCACCACACCAGATGTCATCCCAGAAAGAGATAGCCTCAGACCCAATCCGCCAGCGAATGCCAGCCTCAGCAAGGGTCCGGATCCGGGTGAGACGGCCACAGGTAGGAGATATGTTGTCGGCAAGGGCGACAACGGCAGGGTGAATCGGATGACAGTACTTTCAGAGAATGAAGTTGGCCCACAGGGAGGTGCCCTGACGGAGCCTGAACTAGAGCTTGCAGGAACAACTGGTCACGATATCCTTGAGATGCCGAAACCTGAGGCCACCTTCCCTCATAGGAAGTCAGGCTCATGACCAGCTGTCCCAGTGCCACTTCTTGTTGTGGGGGCGAGAGCCCCATAAAAAGCCATTAAAGACGCGCTCAAGGGCGTTCATGACTCCGATGGGAGGCTGAATGACCTGGAATAGATAGATCGGGATCGAGAGTAAGACGCTACGGATTAGTGTCATCAGACTACTAGGGGAGAGGTTCCGGGTATCCCTCACCTCCAGCCTCTTCCGGATATTCTGCACCAAAGGATCAAAAACAGGAGCACTTCGGGTTACTTCGGTATAGAAGGGCACCGAGATACTGGATGGGGAGCTGCTCCTCATGGAAACCAGTGATACGGAGGAGAGAGGAGCGACGATCAGGTAAGAGACCGGAAGGGAGGATGATAGAGCTCTTGTGGGAATTCACAGACTGATCGGAACAGGACTCGTAGTGATGAAGGAACTCAGTGATGCGCTTAATGCCTCTAATATTCCCATTGGCAAAAATAATGATATTATCAGCATAAACCTAATGGGAGATCATAACGTCACAGCCAGAGCTGTAACAGATACGAGGACAGTTCAAAAAGAGGGGGTCGAGCCCACGAGAAAGGTACTCAACCCCAAGAATGAAACGAAGAGGGGACAGAGGGTCACCCTGACGAAGGCCCCAAGTGTATTTGAAGAACCCAGTCGGTGTGCCATTGATATTGATGAAGAAACGGCATGCAGATATGCATCTTCTCACCATCCCCACCACGATGTCAGAGAAGTTGAGATGCCGCATGATATCTAGGAGGAAGGACCACTGGACCCGATCATAGGCCTTGGCCATGTCCAACTTCAAGATGACATTCCCCATGAACGGTGGAATGAAGGCTATGGATGAGCTCCTGGGCCAAAAGAATGTTATCAGAAATCAAACGACCAGGAACATAGCCGCTCTGGTTGGGGAAGAAAAATCTCCCAACAACGTCCAAGTCTAGAGTAGAGGAGTTTGGAGATAATCTTGTTCATGACATTACACAGACCGATAGGGCAGAAGTCAGACCAAGCGCGAGCACCCTCGCACTTGGGGATCAAAGAGATGGTGGTGGCGTTGAAGCTCTGAGGGAGATGGGTTCCCCAAAATAAGTCAAGGACAACACGAAACACGTCTTGGTGGAAAATCTTCCAGCAGTGTTGGAAGAAGGCCGAGGAGTAACCATCTGGGCCCGCCACACTATCCCGAGGAAGGGAGGTGACGACGGTCTTCACCTCCTCCAAAGAGGGGGAGGCAGCGAGGCTGAGGTTCTCCAGATCAGAGATACTAGGAGAGAAGCAAGAAAACTCAGGGCAGGACAAAGCCAAGGGCTCACCAGTGAGAAGGGACTCAAAGAAAGAAGCCCCAGACTGCTGGATAAGAGAAGGGGACGTGAGACAAGTCCGACCATCCTAGATCCGGAAAATATTGTTCGCAACATGCTTCTTGCAGACAAGGTTATGGAACAAATTCATGTTCCTCTCCCCATCCTCAAGCCAGTTGCAGGCGGCCTTCTGTTTCCAGAAGTCCGACTCCATGCCGGTGATACGAGCAAGGTCATCGTTACACTTGAATAGGCGATCCCAGCTAGACACCAAGGGGTCCCGCTTGCACGCAGCCTCCGCAAGAGCAACAACTTTCTCAGCCTCACAAATACGATCAAAGATATTACCAAAGACATCCCGGTTCCACCACTTAAGGTGACTCTTAAGGAGCTTCAGCTTAGCAAACAGACCCGCCATGCCCTGGAGGTGGCAAGGAAGGTTCCAGTTAAGACGAACGGTCTGGAGGAAATCAGGGTGACGCAACCACATGCTCTGAAAATGAAAGGAGGTCGGTCCACGGGCAAAAACAGGGCAGAAACAAGAATAGGGCAATGATCAGAAATAGTACGCGGGAGATGCTAGAGACGAATGGAGTCGAAGTGATCGCTCCAGCCGACCGAGACAAGGACTCTGTCAAGATGCTTCCAGATGTGACGATTGGACCAAGTAAAGGAGGAGACCTCAAAACCGACATCCATGAGGGCGGAATCAAGAATGAAGAAATTGAAGTCCTCCATAGGAGCACGACGACCCCCCGAAGAACCGAGACACTCGGAGGAAGAATGAACAACATTAAAGGCACCGCCCACAAGCCAGGGGTCCAAGGGTGGTTTAACCTCAAGGAGGGAAAACCATAGATCTCTACGCTCTATGTATTTGCACTTAGCATAGACGAAAGAACAGTGGACCTCAACCAGAAGAAAAGGGGCAGAGACCTTGACGTGGAGAAACTGAGGATGGTCTAAAAAACACTTAGCCCGTACCTCCTCAGAAAAGAAGACCCAAATTGGACCAGAAGAATTAGACATGGCCCTATGAAATCCAAGCCAACGTGACATGTACCTCTCATCAAGGGGGATCATGGGTTCCAGAATCGCTAAGATCTTAATACGATTATCACGAACTAAGGAATGGAGCCTAACTTGGGAGTCCATATTACCAAGCCCCCGAATGTTCCAAATGAGACAATTCATAGAGACATAGGGTGGGATCTAGTCGTCCTACGTGTAGGATCCTGGGGAGTATGACCCGGGAGTTTGGCATCTGGGGCCGTCTACTTTTTGAGGGCATTGTGCATGTCCGTATCAGGATGTGACCGCCCTAACTCCGTACCATCACACGATTTGGAGCCACGATAGATATCTGATCCATCGTGGCTCTCGGCATCCAAGGCCATCGTTCCGATTTCTGTCGACGGTTGGCCTTGTCGAGAGATCATCTCAGACATAAGGGAGGAGGAAATATCCAGAGGGAAATCTAGGGGGAAGGAATAGAATGACTACTCTGGTTGTGAAGGCAGAGAGTGGGCTCCTGGAAACTAGACTGAATCATGGAAGGAAGTGGTCCAGTGTCCCCGTGGGGTGGAACTGGGAGGGGAAAGGTATGATAGGATCAATTAGGATTGAAAATAGGCCTAGGAGTTCAAAAGGGGGGTTTGAAAGAACACCTTGGATTTTTATTTTTCAAATCCTTAAAAACGATTTTACAAGCCTATGCTTAACTCAAATCTAAGTGAACAGATTTGAGGCTCTCAGTCCAAATCTGTTTCTCGGTAACAATAAATGTGCGGAAATAAACCAATTAAACAATGAACATTAAGAATAACGATGCAGATAATGTAAATAGAGTAAGGGTCAAAAATTTGTTTCTGGAAGTTCGGATCTCAAATCCTACGTCTCCCCTTCTTCCTTTTCAGTAAGGTTCCACTAGAATATTTGATAAGTAGAGCTTCTGTAAACACCCAGTCACGTAGCCTCACTTAACATGAACTCCTAGTACCCAAATCTACGTAGAATCCTCTGCTAAATACAACACATGACTTTTTAGAACTGCTTCACGTAGCACGTTCTTTACAGACTATGTTTGAATATTACAATGGATACAACACACACAGAGTTTGAAACAACTTCTGGTTCTTTGAACAATATGAATATTTGGCTAAGTTGAACCAGAAGGAATCTCGACGGTTATTTCTATTTAAGAACTGAATGGCTGTTCTTCGAGATAGCGAGAGTTGGGATATTGAATATATTATTACTTGAAGGATTTTTCCCAAAGAAACAAAAAGACTGAGATTGTAAATCGATCGAGAGCTTAAATCATCAGAGAGCTTCTTCGCTTGAAATTCTTCAGCTATTTATAACATCCATCTTCAACGGTCATTTAATGAGCCAGTAGAGACCAGCCTCATTTGAATATCTTCACCGTATCGTGCATTAATTGCTCCATTAATGCTGAGTAAAGGTTTGTCTAAAGTTGTCAGAGCTTTGTTGACTTTTAATACCAAAGTGGGTAAACATCGTATTCACCAACTCTGTGTTCTGTAGAATATACTCCAAATAGCTCTGATCTTGTCTCTATTCAATCCATGTTGTCTAACAGGCTTTATCTGATTTAATCTTGATCGTTGAATCATCTGGAATAAATAGTTGATAAGATCTGAAACTGAAATCTGAAATCTGTTAAGCTCCAAGCTGAAATATGCTCTAAGCTGTTTCGAATAAATACAAGCTTCAGGATCTTTTCTCCTTTACGAATCTCCCCCTTTTCTTCTATCTTACAGATATATCTCATCTTCTCTCTTATCTGAATCTTAGTCTGATCTGAAATCTGATATATAACCTCTGAAATACTCAGAGTAAATTCTGTCCAAATCTGAGTCTCTGTTACTGAATCTGATAACTAAGCCTCTGTACTGAATCTGATACCCTCGGATCTGAGTTGCTCTTATCCGATCTGATAAACTCTCTTTCCCTTTATATACTCTCTTCCCAATCTCTCGGATCTGAATATACTTCTTCCTTTTTAACACGAATACTTAAGGTCCAGATCTGATTATTAAATTCAGTTCTTATCTTGTTTTCGTTATCACCAAAAATTATAATTTTTTCTTAACAATTTCCCCGTTTTTGGTGGTGACAAAACTTAACAGCCTACGACTTAAAAAGATACAACAGAAATTGCTCGAATTCGTTGCTATATATAATCAATCAAAACAGCTAAGTACAAGAGTTTTGTACAAGAACTGAAACAATAAAAACTCCTTAAGAAAACTATCGGTTCCACCCCGAACTCCTGCTTCCTCTTCCTTTGTAAGATCCTCCTCTTTTCCTCAAAGGTTCGCTACTGCTCCCTCCACCACTAGGTCTGTTGTTTCCACTACCAGGTCTGCTTCGATCATCCGGCGCGGACCTCTACTACTCTCTATTTCCCCCTTTTTGTCATCACGCCCTCTATTAATGTAGGCAATGATTTCAGAAAATTGAGTGCGAAGAGTAGTGATGCCCTCATGTGTTTCCTTTTGGAAGTCATCCAGATCTTGAGATAGAGTAGCCTTCTGATTCTTTATTTCCTGTTGAACGTCATAAATTTGATTTCTAAAGACTCTTTCTTGATAAGTAGAAGCATGTGCAAACACCGCCTCAAGGTTTGTAATCTTCGAAAGAGCAGCCTTGAGTTCGGCGATATCATCTTGTGTCTGCACCTGCTCTAATTGAATCTGATCAACAGAAGCTCGGAGCTGTGCAAAAGACTCAGTGTAGTTGGCAGAAGGAACAACAACAGTTGGCATTGAAGTCTGAGGAATATCTTCTGTAAAATATATACGAGAAGCACTAGAAGAAGAACTGGATGGAATCACATCTGGAGATCTTGGTCTGATGGACACTGAACTCTCTGAACTAGAACTGGAAGAAATATACTGAACTAAGGGCTGTACAAAGAAGTCATAAAAACCTTTAACTTCTAGAAGGTGCTGAAATGCATTAAAAAATCCTATCGGAATGGCATCTATATCAAGAACTGGACCTGCTTCAACTATATCTATGCATAAATTATATGTACCCACGGGCATAAGATGTCCAAACAACGAAAACTGAACAATATCTACACATATCTCTACCCAATTTCTCTGTACAATACCGGATTAAGGTTTTCTAGAATCCAGATCTTGTACTGGCTCGATTAATATGCAAATTGGGGCAAACATATCCACAAAAGGCCTCTGCGGAAGCTGCTTCTTCTTGCGAGAAATAGCTGACCTGCACCCGCATCTCCACCAGGGATCTGTACCCTCTGCTACTATCCAAGACCCGTCAATTAAGATCAGCGACCTCACCCAGCTGGTAGACTTGACACTAGGATAAAATCAGGAATGAATCCCTTCACTCTGTACATCAGATCTTTCAAACAGCTTTGAGCTACACGACCGTGTCCACTCCATCTTGTGCTGTCTCATTTGCTCCAGCAGATATTTTAGTGAAATGCGATGAGCATTTGAGAGCAAGACTTAAACTTGAAGAAATTGCTGTAGTGGGCGTGCAGGATTCAAAATTCCGATGCCTCGCCTCCAAAAATTTCGTAGTAACATCTCGCTATACTTAGCGGTTATATACAAACGCCTCCTCACAGCTGTCTGTAGCGAATCAGTTTCAGCCCATATAAGCACCTGCTCTTCCTTGGCGCCAAGATCTGAAACGGATTCCAAAGCTGACAAGCGGCGAAGACTGAACGAATAAAAGAATGAAGAAATCTCTTCTACCACTGCTTCTCGAAGCTGTACAAGAAAATCGATATCAGCACAAATCAAAGCAAACATTTCCTTGGCTGGATTCCCTTTAATAATTTTCCTCCACAGGGGGCTCCTTCGCCTTGGCATCAACGTCAATCTGTGGAAGGCTGGCCTTGTACCAGTTTACTTCCTTAAAAACAATTCCGTGACTGAATCTAATCTTTTTTGGCTCCTCAGCCATAACAGATGGAAGCATCATGTCTTCGTGAATATGCCTCAAAATATCATCAATTGAAAGACTCCTCATCAGACATGGATGTCTCGGTAAGCTCCAGAACCTTTCTCAAGGGCTCTATGTCTTCAGAGTCAATAATTTTCTCAACTCTCTTCCTTTTACCAGCAGCGTCCTTCTCTGTTTCCTTCTCCTCTGCCTTCTCATTCTCAACCAGAGGGCCTTCTTCATTGGATAACACCTTGAAACTTATGACATCATCGTAATTAGTAATAGCTGAAACATCTATCCTGCTCTCCGTCTCAATAGTTGTCGTCTCCTCTATCTCTATCTCAGTTGTCTCCGCAATAACCTTTGCAAAAATCTCCTCAACTGTTTCTTCCATAGTTGGCTGTTCCACAGTTGTTCTCTCCTTATCAGTCCCTTTCTCAACAATCTCCTCCTCATCAGATTTCTCATCATCATACCCTCTACAAAATCAATTTTCTTTTTGGTTCTCGGTGTATTTGAGCGCTAGTGCTCTCAGCTGGTATAACAGAAATCGGTTCAGGATTATGTACCACTTGTACAATAGCCATATTCTTTTCTGTGAGAGCAGCTTTCCCCACAGTTGTGCGCTTCCTCTTCGCAACAGGTCAGCAGCAGGAGCTGGTCTCCTTTTTGCTGCTGCCTTTTTAACCACTTGCGGCTCATACGTCACCTCTTCAGCAGTTATAGATTTGTTTTTGGCAACATAAGTGCCAACAATCTTAATCGTAAGAATCTTCAGAGGTGGAAAGGTCTTTGCCTCTCCCAGAGTCAGATCTGGAGCACCCTTCAGCAAAATGCAGATTTGAGCTGCAAAACACTTGGCTTGCTTTGATGAAGGAGTTACCATGTCCTTAAGAATATCAAACAAAATCTTGCTCTAGGTTATCTTGAGGCCACAGTGAATGGCTGTCATCATTATAAATCGTTTGTGGGTGACTGCGTCAAAGGATCCGGCCTTGAAAGTAACAGATTTCGCCAATATGTCATTCAGAAAGCAAAACTCAATCTTCATTTCCTTCTTCTTACAAGAAGTTTTAATTGGCTCTCCTGACACAGAAAATACACTCTGTGAATCGTAAATCAGATCTTTCGGCACTTCATCCATAGATGTCAACCCTTCAGTCGGTAGCTCAAAATTGCCAGCAAATAACTCTTCGGAAATCCCAACAAACTTACTTCGAACACAGCTTAACACTGAATCCCCTTGCACAACAGCATTGCTAAAGAAACTTTCCAAATCTTGTTCATATAGAACGGATGGGCAGCCCAAAAATCCACGAAGACCAGTAGACTCTAGGGCTTTGAACATTTGAACCATGCCCTCATCAGAAAAGCTCAGAACTGAGTCGAATTTCACTTGAAGAGCATTGTGAATCAATGAAGCGGCCATTTTTGTTGGTTGATCGAAGAAAATAGCGAGATGCGAAGATAATCTACAAAAGCAAGAACACTAGAAAGCACGAGAGTAATTTTGCGCAAGGTACGTGTTAGAGAAAATGTAAATGTCGTATATAAGAGAGCGGAATTCGAAACGATGCACGTAAATAGTGTGGATGTGACGTTTCGCATGATGACAACACACGTGTCAATCATCCAATGGCGCGATCAGATTTTGAAATGATTTTGAAATTTTAACTACGAGGGTTAAAAAGTAAAAACAAGCGTCATTTAAAAAACACGTCACAGCCGTTGATCTTTTATTGTCTCAGCTGGGGTGCTGTCAGATCTGATCACATATAAGTATCAACTGTATATACGTGAAATATGAATAGATCCAGATCTCACGCATTCAGCTGACTCAGCACTTATTAACTCAGATCTGTTATTCCCTCTAAATCTGAGGTTCTCCCAATGCTGATGTTTACCAAACCCAAGATTCTCCATTGTTCCCCTGAACAGAAGACTCAAATCTGAAGTAAACACAAGTTGTTCAACCTGCAAAAATCTCACACTATCATAGATTAAGGCACTTCTAAGAGACCAAGAATATTTCGAAAATACGAGAAGCGTGTGGTAGAGGCTTTGTGAAGATATCAGCAACTTGCTGATCCGTTGACATATACTCCAGCCGGACGTCCTTCTTGAGCATGTGATCTCTTATGAAATGATGCCTTATGTCTATGTGCTTTGTTCTCGAGTGCAGCACAAGGTTCTGAGTGATAGCTATCGCAATGGTATTGTCACAGAAAATAGGAGCTTCAGAAGCATTAATGCCGTAATCCTTAAGCTGGTGTTGAATCCATAATATCTGAGCACAACAGCTTCCAACTGCTAGATACTCTACTTCAGCTGTGGATGTATCAATGATGTTTGCTTCTTACTGAACCAGGAAATCAGACGATCTCCCAAAAATTGACATGTACCACTTGTGCTTCACCTATCAACTCTGCAACCTGCGAAATCTGCATCACTATAGCCGATTAGTTGAAAGCTGGAGTCTTTGGGATACCAAAGACCCATATTGGAAGTTCCTTTCAAATATTTTAATATGCGCTTGACTGCAATATAATGCGATTGTTTGGGCTCAGCATGAAATCTAGCACACATACATACGGCAAACATGATGTCTGGTCTGCTAACAGATAAGTAAAGCAATGAGCCAATAATACCATGATACAAAGATACCTCGATTGCAGTTCCAACTTCATCTTTTTCCAATTTTATTGAACTTGCTGCTGCTGAACAATTCTCCATTCCAAACTTCTTCAGCAGTTCTTTCGTGTATTTGCCTTGATTGTGAATATGTCATTCTCAAGCTGTTTAACTTGTAAACCCAGAAAGAACGTCAGCTCTCCCATCATGCTCATCTCGAATTTTTCCTGCATCAACTTAGAAAAATTCTGGCACAATTTGGGGTTAGTTGACCCAAAGATAATATCATCGACATATATTTGTACCAACAGAACATGATCATTCTTCACAAATTTAAATAAAGTCTTATCGACAGTGCCTATAACGAAATCATGATAAATCAGAAATTTAGATAGTGCTTCATACCAAGCTCTGGGTGCTTGTTTCAACCCGTATAGAGCTTTATCCAGTTTGTAAACGTGATCTGGATATGTATGATTTACGAAGCGAGGAGGTTGTGCAACATACACTTCCTCAGTCAAAACGCCATTAAGAAAGACACTCTTTACATCCATTTGAATGACTTTGAAGTCTTTGTATGCAGCATATGCAAGAAACATGCGGATGGCTTCTAATCTGGCTACTGGAGCGAAGGTTTCATAAAAATCTATTACTTCTAGTTGTCTAAGACCTTGAGCTACTAGTCTAGCCTTGTTTCTTATAACAACTTCATCCTCATTCAGCTTGTTCCTAAAGACCATTTAGTTCCTATCCCTGAATCATTAGTAGGTCGAGGAACTAACTGCCATACATTGTTTCTCTTAAATTGGCTAAGTTCATCTTGCATAGCACCTATCCAGCTTGGGTCTGCTAAGGCTTCTTCTATCAGCTTTGGTTCTATATGAGAAATGAATGCTGAATTGAAGTACTCATGCATAAGCTTTCCTCGTGTGCGAACAGGAGAGTGTATATTACCTATGATCTGCTCGGGTGGATGATTTCTATTCCACCAAAAGTCAGATCCGATTGGATTTGCTCCTTGTTCTGCTTGGATGTCTGGCTGTATGTCCTCATTTTGATCACCAGATTCCAATTGATGTGAACGTTGTTCCAGATTTGAATTAGATACCAATTGATGAGTTTCGTTGATAGCTTGCGTATCTGAAGTTGGTCTTGATACCAATTGATGGATTGTAGAATCTACTTGCGCAGCATCTTGTGTAATAGTTGTTCCATCATTCGCAGCTGGCACACTGGTTGAGATCTGTTCCTGCACTGGGTCAACATTAGTCAAATAAATGACTTCATGTTACCTGTCAGATCTGCTTGCTCAGTAGGGATGTCATCGTGTGGAGCGTCCAGTGCTGGCTGGTTAGCAGCTGAATTTTGAATCTGCGGCACGTCATCACTTCATTCATCTAAGCTGGTTGATTCCAGACGTGTGCACAAACCATTTAAGCTTGCAGCTGAAATTGGAACAAAAGCTGGTTTCATCGAATACCACGTGAGCTGATTCTTCAACCGTCAAGATCCGGTTTTTAAACACTCTGTACGTTTTGCTCACGGCTGAGTATCCAAGAAATAAACCTGCATCAGTTTTTGCATCGAAGCTGTTAGATGCTTTTTGCAATTATTATGAATGAAACATCTGCATTCAAACACCCTGAAATAATATATGTCATGTTTCTTGCCACTCAAGATCTCATATGAGGTTACACCATGAGTCTTGTTAATCATATATCTGTTCCAGAATTTTTGAGAAATGTCGGAATCAGCAGTCATAGTTCGAGAAGCTTCTTTTAAAGTACGATTTCTCCTCTCAGCTAACCCATTTTGCTGAGGAGTTCTAACTGCTGAAAGCTCATGCTTAATTCCAATATCTTCTATATAAGAGGATAATTTTTTATTTAAAAACTCAGTACCTCGATCACTCCTTATCCGGTTGACTGTGCACGATTTGTCATTTTGTAAACGTTTTAAAAGCTTTATCAGTTGGTCAGCTGTTTGATCCTTTGATTTTAAAAACAACAACCATGTAAATTTTGTAAAATCATCCCGACAACAAGGGTGTATTTTGTTCCCCCTAAGTTGGTTACGAGTATAGGACCAAAAAGATCCATATGTAAAATATCCAAGCTTCGGGTAGAACAAATACCGCTTTTCTTTTTAAAAGTATAACGAATATGTTTTCCCAGCTGACACGCAGAACAAATCTTGTCTTTAGAAAAATTTATTTTGGGCATACCAGAAATAAATTCAAGCTTACTCAGTTTGGCAAGTGTTTCAAAGTTCAGATGATTTATTCTCTGGTGCCACAGCAAGATCTTGGAAGAGTCGGCTGCTAGGAGAATCTGTTCAGATCCCAGCTTCTCTGACTAGTTGACAATGTAGGTATTCCCCGATCTCTTTCCTACTAATACTGTCAGACCATCTGGATTCTGAACTGTGCATGTGTGCTTTTGAAAGTAAACTGTGTATCCATTGTCACACAGCTGACTTATGCTGATAAGATTATAACATAAATTTTCAACTAGAAGCACATCATTAATTGAGAGATTACCATGGGTAAGCTTACCCTTACCCACAGAGTTACCGTGTGAATTGTCACCAAAGACAATTCTTGGTCCTTTTTGTGGCGTCAGATCTGATAACAACTTTGAGTTACCAGTCATTTGTCTCGCACAGCCACTGTCCAGATACCATTTGTTTGATTCCTCCAAAGTTGTGTACCTGTTGTCCTGCAATCACATAAATAAACTTTTGGTACCCAAATTTTACTTGGGTCTAGATCGGATTACCCATTTCGGGAATCATACTTGAATTATCTTTATAGTTTTCTGTATAGATATCCACTAGGTTTCGTGCTGAATTCTTGTGCGATTTGTTGAGCTTTGGCTTTGTACTTTGACCATTCAGATCACGTTTGGGTTTAACATTTATCCATACAGATTTGGCCTTAGTTGAACCACGCCTTTGCTGGTTCCGAAAAAATGACTTAGGTACAGCTTTCGCCTTATCCTTCTCAAGTCTGTTCGTTAGCCAGCTGGGCTTACAATTCTCAAGCTTAATATAACCAATACCGTTTTTGCCCTTATGATTCAGTTGTCCAGTGAACTGATCATTGTACTTAACCGACTCACAAACATCATGTGTCACACTGGCTTTGACAAAATTCATTTTCTTGAACTTATCATTAGCCAGATTTGACTGAGTACTTGTTTCCTGAGAGCTGCTTTCACCAAAGCTGAAACCTAAGCCAGATTTGTCATCTAATGGCTTCTGGTTTCATGCAGCTTTCTTAAGGAAACCAAAGACTTAGTCCAGGAGCTCATCACATGATTTAATCTCTCATTTTCAGATGAGAGCTCACAGGACTTTATTCTCTAAGAATCATTCTTGATTTTCAGCTTACTCAACTCAGTTTGTAACTTGTCAGTTTCCCGAAGCTGAGCAGTGCTTGGTTCCACTGAACTATTGTTCAAACCATTGTTTTCAGCTTTATTCTCCTCAAATGTCTGAGACAGCTTTCTGTACTCATGGACCATTTCATTAAGTGCAGTGATGAGGTCCTCTCGTGTAAATTCACTATTAGAGAAGTCAAATACCTCATCATCAGTTGTCTAGTTGGCCATCAAGCAGTGGACTTCTTCTTGCTCACTCTCACTTGATGAGCTACTTGATGTTGTCCCAGAATCTGAGTCCGCCCATTTGCTGTTGCTCTCCTCAGCAACAAGCACCTTACGATCATTCTTCTTGTTGGGTCTCTTCTCAAATATATTCTTCCTTTTTTTTGTGTGGACCTCTTTTCATCTATTTTTGATCTGTCATCTTTCTTAGGCTTCTTGCAATCAGCTACGAAATGCCCTGGTCTGCCATAGTTATAACAATTTAAATCAGTGGAAATCTTTTCAGATTTATGAGTATTGTTATAATTGTAAAGAATGGTTGTGAGTTCTTCTGAATTTCCCAAACTTCTTTACGAAGAGGGACATTGCATCATTGCTGATCTGCTCTGCTGACCTGCTAGGTGAGCACTATTCTGAACTCGTAGCAGCAAGAGCATTTGTGCGTTAAGAGGTCCATGGCCCAGCCTCTGATCTTCTCTCCAGCTCGAACTCATAAGCTTTCAGATTTGTGAATAGATCGTGGAGTTCCAGTTTGTTCAAATCTTTCAATTCTCTCATCGCCATCGTCTTCACATCCCACTACCTTGGCAGTGCTCTCACCTTAAGAGCCAACTCTCTGTTTCTATATTCTTTTCCAAGACTGGTGAGCTCAGTCACAACAGAGCTGAATCTCTCGTCAAACTCCATCATTGTCTCTCCTTCTTTAATCTTTATAGACTCATACTTCTGTTGGGCAACCGTCAGCTTGTTTTCTTTAGTCTCATCGTTGCCTTCACAGATTTGCGTGAGTTTTTCCCAGATCTCCTTAGCTGTAGCGCAGGTCTTTATCTTGCTGAACATATTTTTGTCCAACGTCTTGTACAGAATGTCCTTTGCTACATTATCCAGGTTGGCTTTCTTCTTATCCTCTGGTGTATACTCCATTCTAGTTTTCTCTATCCACTGTGGAGCACCAGCAGTAATAGCCATCGTCGTGTTTGCTTTCATAATCTTCATGGGTACATCTGTTATAACGAACCACATGTCATCATCCTGAGTAGCCAGATGGGATTGCATCCTGATCTTTCAATCATCGTACTCCTCCTTAGAAAACATAGGAATTTTATTGTGAGAAGTAGACATATTTAATATAAGCACAAAAGATCAAACTGTTCAATAACTGAGATGACAGGGCTCTAATACCAATTGATAGGATCAATTAGGATCATAAATAGGCCTATGAGTTCATAAGGGAGGTTGAATGAACTCCTTGGATTTTTATTTTTCAAATCATTAAAAATGATTTTACAATCCTATGCTTAACTCAAATCTAAGTGAACAGATTTGAGGCTCTCAGTCCAAATCTGTTTTCTCGGTTAAAATATGCAGAAATAAACCGATTAAACAATGAACAATAAGAATAACGATGCAGATAATGTAAATAGAGTAAGGGTCAAGAATTTGTTTCTGGAAGTTCGAATCTCAAATCCTACATCTCCCCTTCTTCCTTTTCATGAAGGTTCCACTAGAAGATTTGATGAGTACAGCTTCTGTAAACACCCAATCACGTAAGCCTCACTTAACGTGAACTCTAGCACCCAAATCTACGCAGAATCCTCTGCTAAATACTATGACTTTTTAGAACTTCTTCACGTAGCATGTTCTTTACAGACTCTGTTTGAATATTACAATGATACAACACACACAGAGTTTGAAACAACTTCTGGTTCTTTGAACAATATGGATATTTGGCTAAGTTGAACCAGAAGGAATCTCGAAGGTTATTTCTATTTAAGAACTGAATGGCTGTTCTTCGAGATAGCGAGAGCTGGGATATTGAATAGATTATGACTTGAAGGATTTTTCCCAAAGAAACAAAAAGACAGAGATTGTAAATCGATCGAGAGCTTAAATCTTCGGAGAGTTTAAATCATCAGAGAGCTTCTTCGCTTTAAATTCTTCATCTATTTATAACATCCATCTTCAACGGTCATTTAATGAGCCAGTAGACACAAGCATCATTTGAATATCTTCACCGTATTATGCATTAATTGCTCCATTAATGCTGAATAGAGGTTTGTCTAAAGTTGTCAGAGCTTTGTTGACTTTTAATACCAAAGTGGGTAAACATCGTATTCACCAACTCTGCGTTCTGCAGAATATACTTCAAATAGCTCTGATCTTGTCTCTCTTCAATCCATGTTGTCTAACAGTATTTATCTGATTTAAGCTTGAACGTTGAATCATCTGGAATAAGTAGATGATAAGATCTGAAACTGAAATCAGAAATATGTTAATCTCCAATCTGAAATCTGCTCTAAGCTGTTTCGAATAAATACAAGCTTCAAGCTGATTTAAGCTTGAACGTTGAATCATCTGGAATAAGTAGATGATAAGATCTGAAATTGAAATCAGAAATATGTTAATCTCCAATCTGAAATCTGCTCTAAGCTGTTTCGAATAAATACAAGCTTCAAGATCTTTTCTCCTTTACGAATCTCCCCCTTTTCTTCTCTCTTACAGATATATCCCATCTTCTCTCTTATCTGAATCTTAGTCTGATCTGAAATCTGATATATAACTTCTGAAATACTCTGAGTAAATTCTGTCCAAATCTGAGTCTCAGTTACTGAATCTGATAACTAAGCCTTTGTACTGAATCTGATACCCTAGGATCTGAGTTTCTCTTATCTAATATGATAAAATCTCTTTCCCTTTATAAACTCTCTTCTCAATCTCTCGGATCTGAATATACTTCTTCCTTTTTAACACGATACTAAAGGTTCAGATCTGATTCTTAAATTCAGTTCTTATCTTGTTTTTGTTTTCACCAAAATTTATAAGTTTTCTCTTAACAAGGTATCAGAGGTAGAGGCTTGAGCCCATGAAGGGGCTACTTTTCCACCAAGGTCAGTCCTGAGGGCCTTAGCGGGGTTTTGGACCAAGCTAGGAGAGCCAGGCTGGTTAGGGGAAGGATATGAGCCGGAGAAGGGGTGGAAGCAGTTTTATCGGTTTCCTCTAGCAAGGACGTGAGGATCTCAAAGGGGTTATGAGAAGCCAGGTTATCCGAACTAGGTTCATGGCTAGGGGTCCCCATTGCCGTAGGGCGACGAGGACGGCCCCGACCCCTACGTGGTCCATGACACCTACCCCGGGTAGGAGCAGGTTAAAGAGGGACATCAGCAGGTTGAGGAGGGGGGGTGGAGGAAGGAGAGGTTGTGGGTGGGGCCGGGACATGCAGGAGGCTTTCAAATGCTCTAGAATTTTGCAAACAATGCAGTATGAGGGGAGACCTTCAAATATAACATCTATGACCTGGGAGTGTTCCCCCCAACCAACCCAAATTTGTTTGGGATGTTGAGCAAGAACATTCAACTCAACACAGACGCGAGCAAGGGACTTGCGGGTCTCGTCGGCTATAAAATCATCGATTTTTTATCGGATTTCCAAGAGTATTGGAAAGATCATAAAGACCCTTTTTGTTATATAAGTGAAGAGGTAATTAGGGGAACCGGACCCAGACCGGAGCAATAGGTGCTTAGCTGGTTAAGGTCAAGCCAGTTCAAGAAATTCAAGCTCGAAAGTGTAGAAATAGATTGAAATTACATCAGTTCAGAAGATCAGTAAAACAGGGGTTTACAGTTGAGAGAACAGCTTGCAGTGAAACAGTGGGATAATAGACCAACTGGAAGACCAGCTTGGTAAACCAGCTCGAAGCAGATTGGTTCTACAGGTGTTATTGAACAAAATTGTTTATCTGGGTTAGAACAGAATAAGGTCAAGAGTAGATCGGTTTAGAATATATTGCAACAAATAATTATAGACTAGATTAAAGCAATTCGACGCACATACCGGATCGAGAAACCAGCAAAGTAAAGACAACTTAGCAAAATTGAATTTCAGAATGTTTGAGGCTACGTACATATTGATGTGATACATTTGACTTCTCTGTATTGATGTGTAGTCGTTAGAACTACTTTGAGCTAATTTCAGATATGCAGAGATTTGATTCAAACTAAAGACAGCACGGTGTTGATAAAAAGGGTAATGCATTTAATGGAGATGTACGAACATCGTGCAGGAATTTAAGTCGCCACAGGTTTTTCAATTTGGATACATTCGATGTGTCTACTGGTAAAATTTATTATTGTTGTATCCAAAGAGTATAAATAGAAGAGCAGATAAGCCATGAGAAGGTTACGAGACCGATCGAATGAATTACAAATCACGAGCCATGAATCTACAAGCCTTCAGAAGCAAAAAGCGTAGTTCATCTTATTGAACCAGCTCACAGCTAGTGACACACATGCACAGATTGTTTTATATCAAATCTTGTGTCACAGAAACATTTGTACACACTATGTAGTGTCGCAATTTCACTGTAACATCTTAGACAGAGAGTGTTGAGTGCTAGACCAATCAGCTTAGTGCTGAGTTCATTGTATTTGCGAACCAGATCGCGGGTCTGGGTTCGTTGGTTGAGTGCTAGGGGTTCTTGCAGCTGCTGCTGTTGGATCGGGTTTGTACAAGTGATTGTATAAATCAAATATTCTAGTGGATATCCTTCCCATTTAGGAAGAAGGGGGGACATAGGAGAGTTTAACTCCGAACTTTCAGAACTTACCCTCACTGGAGTTAAGAGCCTGCTATACCGATGCAGGTTCTTCGTTCTCAATGTTTGAGGCCACATTAAACGCATATGAAATGAGATCAGCATGACCATATCTCTGTGGTGGTTTGATTATCCTTCGTTGTCTATCTCTAGTGAGTTGATAGCCCATTTCAGATGGTTCTTCAGTTGGAATACCTCCTTCATCCTCAGCTGGATTACCTGTTTCTAGAGTGACTTGCTAGTCAAATGGTATCTCTACCTGAACCCCTGTACTATGATCTTGTGAGTTGTGTCCCATCGAAGGTTGTTTTACCAATGAGCTCTTGTATGGAAATAGCTCCTCCTTGAATGTTACATCTCTACTGATGAATGACTTGTTTTGTCCAGGTTCTATACACCAAAGTTTGTACCCCTTGACCCCTTTCAGATAGCCCAATAACACACAGTTTAAGGCCCTTTTCTCCAATTTCCCCAGTTTCACATGAGCATAAGCTGCACATCCATACACACCTTGATGTTATCAAGAGATGGACATTTGCCAGTCCACTTGTGCAGCGGTTTTTTGAGGTATATTTCAAAAGATTGGCACATGTTGATCAAGTAAGCAGCTGTGATTACAGCCTCTGCCCAGAAAGATTTGGGTAGCCCAGAGCATGACAGCATACACCTGACCCTCTCAAGAAGTGTCCTATTCATTCTCTCTGCTAATCCATTTTGCTGTGGGTTACCATGTATCGTTAGGTGCCTAGCTATTCCAGAATCCTGGCAATACTTATTAACTCAGTGGAGCAGTATTCTAGTCCGTTGTCGATTCGGAGTATCCTTACTTTTAGTCCATAGTGTTTCTCAGAGTAGATGTGACACTCCTTAAACTTAGTGAATGCTTCACTTTTCTGTTTTAGTGGAAGAACCAAAACTCTCCTCGAATAATCATCAATTAGAGACATAAAGTATCTTGCACCTTCTGAATTATATATTCTAGTGGTGCTTTATTGAGGTGCTTCCCTTTGGTAAACGACACACAAGTTGTATTCCTTCTAACACATTATTCACAGAACTCTAGCGGCTGAAATCTGATTTTGTCAAGGATCCCCTCCTTATGCAATTCATGCGGTCCTTTCTCACTGACATGCCCAAGCCTTTGATGCCAAATACCAATGTCACTTCTTGTTGATTAGGCTAGGTCCATGCTTCCCACTACTGTGTTCCATAACAGCACGTAGAGACCTTTCGTTCTGATGCCTTTCATTATCACCAATGCTCTTTTTCAAATGTTCAATTTTCCATTTTGTGATATGAATGAGTATCTTTATTGATCCAGTTCACCCAGAGATATCAGATTTCTTTTTAGTTCAGGTACATATTCTTTCTCATTCTCAATTCGAGTCTTAAGTTCATTGACTATTCCCTCATCTGACTCGGGAATAGCCGGGTCGTTAGCTACCAGCCTCTTAGCTCTAGCTCCTATACTTTTTTACTTTCTTTAAAATTGTGTTAAATTAATCTTGAGGACGCCCTTAGGCGCTCGTGGTATCATTATGAATATAAAAACCAAAACTGTGAAAGCCCTGAAATATGCATGCCCAGTTGAGATCTGACGTCACGTAAGATCCTTTCAGCTCCATCATACATTTTGAGTCGAATGGAGCCAATTCCTTGAATCTAACAGGCATTGTTATTTCCAAGCGGAACCTAGCCACCGTCTAATTATTCAAAGGATTTGAACAAGATTCTATTCGCGGTTAAATGGAATTTACAACCACTGTCTAGTATCCAACAGTGTTCATCCCTCACCTTAGACATACAGAGTATATTTGCACTTTGGTTTCCCTCATCAACTAGTGCAGCATCGTTGTCAGGCCTCGTGCTCTAAACAGAGTAAAAACACACAAACACATGCGGAAGCTATCAAAAGGCGGGTAAAATTTCCGCTTTTGGCCTGACGGTTTAAAACATTATAATTTAAAATAGAGCAATACTCAAAATATATCCCAGTTTATAAAAACAACTCACAGTATAGCATAACAACAGCAACCACAACATGTATCAGACTCCAACAACAAAGTACAACAACAAAGCACAGGGCATCCCCAGGATAACAGTACTGATACATATAAATATGCTATACGCAACTGGGACACGCTAACCACCTCCTGGGGCACCACCAGCTGGATTAAAACCACAACCAGCTGTAAAACCTGGGTTCACTGAAAACAACACAAACAAGGAAACAAACCAAGCCCCAGAGGGACATGGGGTCAAACCCCAGTACGGAGAGCAAAAGAAATAGCTAAAAGGAATGCATAAGATAAGATGTAGATTCTATGCATGAGACACCGGATAACAACTGAAGGCTACAACCAACAAGGGAGCCAAGGAACTCAGACATAGCTCCATGAGATCAGCAACGAATCAGTGGCCACGGGGTGAGTTCAAAGTGTGGTAATGAGCCACTCGCCTTGACACTCACCCTAATACCAGATGCATCAAAAAACTCAACCTGCCGTTGCCTCGCCCATGAACTATGGTAGTTAACCACTTGGCGCATGGAGGCTAACAAATCCCAGCAGGGAGATGAGAGTGCGGTATTGCCGCTCGCCCTCGCATCCTGGTAAGAAACAACAGCAATATACAAGAATACGAAGCAATGGCTACAACAGAAAATGAATGCAATATGGGAAATGCATGTATGCATAAACATAGCAGCTAAAAATCAACAGCAATCACATATGCACACCACATCCATGGCAATGAACAACAGCCGTCTAGCATTCAATCTCACGCCAATTCCCAGCTACATCAAGCTCAGATCTGTACCTTATACTTCTGTGCAACAATTACCACAAAACAGGCCCGAGAGATCTGGATTGCAACCTGCTAAATACACACAACAGATCTCAGGCTCAACACAGAAGGTCACGGCCAATTATAGAAACTCACGGCTGGGAGTCATTCACTCCACCAGCGATCAAATCCAACAATACCACTCACAGGAAGCTTAAACAAAGGCTAATACTAAGATCTCAACAACAATTCGAAGTTCTACCTCAACGACGCAACACACGGCCGAAGACAGCAACTTCGCGATCTCGCTCTAGCCAACGACAGCCTCCAAGAATGGTATAGAAAGGAAGAGCTTCTCAAGAGGAGTCCATCGCTACCTCAAACGTGCTAAACGGCGGCCGGAAACGACGGGAATTGTAGGAGAAAAGCTACGGTGAACAGTACTAGGGTTCGAAGAACAAAGGTCGACAACCAAGATAATATTTCGCTAAGTATGGGATCTGATATCTCAAATCGAAGACCAAGCCTTCCTTAAATAAATCTCGCGACTGCTGAAATATGGTTAAAAATGTCCACCGACAAAACCAGCAGTTGCTCTTCAAAATCCTCAAAAGCTGGCAACCCAACGACTGGTTCTCAAATCTAAAAGATGGATGATATAACACTCAAAAGCTGAAACCAGACGTTGCATCAAAACGCTGCGTTCCAACTTAATAAAATGGCATCGCATAGACCCAACATCTGGTCGCTAACCCATCGACTGGATTCCTTAGCGCTAACCAAAACGACGACGCACAACCTACGTCATCCAGTCGCTAGCTCTCGCGCAAAACAACCAGATGCAAGCTACAGGAAACCAGACGCAAGCTACAGGAAACCAGACGCAAGCTACAGTAGAGTTGACCATCGTTGACATCTGCTCTCAGCTGGACAACCAGACGCAACAACTCCTCGCAGCTGGTACCAGGCGCAACAACCAAAACGGCGTCGCTCCAACTTATCAAAACGCTATAGTTTTGCCCTCAACAAACAAAACAAAGCAACGGCTGGTTACAAACACGCTACCAGCTTTCACTTAACACAACGCATCCAGATTTCACTAAAACGACGTCGTTTAGGAATCTCGCGCTACCAAAACACGCTACGACTGGATTTCACCAAAACGACCAGCTCTCTCAATAAAACCAGATCTCACAACCAGATCTCTACCCAAAAATACGAAAACTTACAAAATTGCTCTAAAAACCGATTAATTCATCAATTAATCTCTTATACTAATTCAGGTCTCACATTTCTCCCCCACTAAAAAGGATTTCGTCCTCGAAATCAAACAACAATTCCGAAATACAATTCAACAACAGCAAGCCCAAAACAGAAACTCGCTAACACAGGTCCAAGAGTTCAAGATAACTGAGCAACCAATTAACAACAACTAGGGAAGAAAATACGACCAAAAGCTACAAACTACTGGAAATTTAGCTCAACAGCTACTCAAACAGATGCGGCCACTCGCGCTGCATATTTTCTTCCAGCTCCCAAGTAGCTTCTTCCCTTCCATGTTTGCTCCACTGCACCATTACCAACTGAATGGTATTATTTCTCAGTTGTTTCTCTTTTCTGCCTAGGATCTGCAAGGGATATTCTTGATAACTCAACGACTGATCTAGCTCAACCTCGTCAGTTCCAAGCACATGAGACGGATCTGGCTCATACTTCCTCAACATGGAAACATGGAAGACGTCATGTAGAGAAGACAACTCTGGCGGCAACAACAGCCGATACGTTAAAGGGCCAATCCTCTCAACAATCTCATACGGTCCGACGTAACGAGGGGCTAACTTTCCCTTGCGTCCAAAGCGCATCACAATGCGAAACGGAGAAACCTTGAGAAATACATGATCACCAACCTGAAACTCAAGAGGTCGACGCCTCTTATTCGCATAACTGGCTTGGCGATCCTGGGTAGCTTTCATTCGCTGTCGAATAAGATCCACATGATCTTTCATTTGCCGCACAAAGTCAAGGGCAGATAGCTGCTTCTCCCCCACTTCTTCCCAACATACCGGCGACCTGCACTTTCTGCCATACAAAGCTTCAAATGGCGCCATGCCAATAGTCACTTGGTAACTTTTATTGTTCGAAAACTCCACTAAAGACAACGCGTCTTGACAGCTACCTCCGAAATCCAACACAATAGCTCGCAACATATCCCCAACGTCTGGATAGTTCTCTCAGATTGGCCATCTGTCTGGGGGTGATATGCTGTGCTCATAGCCAATCTAGTACTCAAAGCTGTTTGCAAACTCTTCCAAAACCTGGAAGTAAATCTCGGATCTCGGTCTTCAAACAACGAGCGACAAAACCAGCAACATCGCTCTTCAGGCCAGCCCACCAAAAGTGCGGCTTTAACGCATGGTACATCTTCCGTGCACCAGGATGAACACTATGTCTACTGCATAGCGCTTCCCGAAGGATCTCCTCCTTCAAATCAATCAAATTGGGCACCACCAACCTACCCCAGAAACGCAAACAACCATCGGAAGAGATGGAATAATCTTCAAGTTCGCCAGCCCTGACCTTCAACTTAAACTCGTGGATAGACGGATCAGTCCTCTGAGCTGCTCGAATAGTTGAAACAATCTGTGGATCCACTTGGAACGATGAAACCACAACGCAATCCTTAGCCGGGTAGAATCTCCAACCCGTAGTTTTAAGATGCTCTTGATCCTTGGAGATGTACAACGACGCAAGCATCTCACTAGCCTTCCTGCTCAAAGCATCGGCCACTACGTTCGACTTCCCAGGCTGGTACTTAATCTCGTAGTCAAAGTCCTTTAGCAGCTCCATCCAATGATGTTGTCTCATGTTCAAATCGGGCTGCGAAAACAAATACTGCAAACTCTTGTGGTTCGAGTACACCACAAACTGCTCGCCATACAGGTAGTGACGCCAGATCTTCAAAGCAAAGACCACCGCTGCTAACTCCAAATCATGGACTGGGTAACGAGTCTCGTGCGGTTTCAACTGTCGCGAGGCATACGCAATGACTCTACCATTCTGCATCAAAACACAACCCAATACATTAAGCGAAGCGTCAGAACAAACAACAAATCCACCTGTTCCGGACGGCAGAGCCAACACAGTCGCAGTAGTCAGTTTCTCTTTAAGCAGTTGAAAATCATTCTCACACTGCTCAGTCCAAACAAAACGCTTGTCCTTCTGTGTCAATTGAGTCATCGGCTTTGCTATACTTGAGAATCCCTCAATGAAGCGACGATAATAGCCAGCCAGATCCAAGAAACTACGAATCTCGGAAACATTCCTGGGACGCTCCCAGTTCAGAACGGCATCAACCTTACTGGGATCCATAGAAATCCCCTCGGCTGAAATCACATGTCCCAAGAATATGACGCGATCCAACCAGAACTCGCACTTGGAAAACTTTGCATACAACTGCTGGTCTCTCAGCGTCTGAAGGACAATACGCAAATGCTCCTTGTGCTCCAAAGGAGTCTTCGAATAGTCTAAGATGTCGTCGATAAACACGATCACAAACTGATCAATAAACTCACGGAAAACTCTGTTCATCAAATCCATAAAGACTGCAGGGGCATTAGTCAATCCAAACGGCATCACCAGAAACTCGAAATGCCCGTACCTGGTACGAAAAGCAGTCTTCGCGACATCTTGTTCTCTCACTCTCAGCTGATGGTACCCTGAACAAAGATCAATCTTTGAATACACCGCAGAACCTTGCAACTGATCAAACAGATCATCGATTCTCGGTAACGGGTACTTGTTCTTCACAGTGGCTTTGTTCAGCTGGCGAAAATCAATGCACATCCGCATTGAGCCATCCTTCTTCTTCACAAATAAGATGGGCGCTCCCCATGGCGACATACTAGGTCGGATAAAACCTTTCTCCAGCAAATCATCTAACTGAACCTTGAGCTCTCTCAACTCCGCAGACGCTAGACGATACGGGGAATGTGAAATCGGAGTTGTGCCAGGCACCAGCTCTATGCTGAAGTCAATCTCCCGCATCCGAGGGAAACCAGGAATCTCCTCCGGGAACACATCCGGGAAATGACGCACCACGGGGACGTCACTAAGCTGCACACGGGAAGAAGAAGATGCATCCAAAGCGTAGATCAGAAAGCCAGCATTCCCCAAAGACAACAAGCTGAACATCTCCATCGTTGAGACCAACGGGATCTTCGATCTAGAATCCTGGCCGTAGAAGTCCCACTTCTCGCCAGACAAAGGCCTAAAGCGTACAATTCCATGAAAACAATCCACAGAGGCCCTATAGTTGGACATCACATCCATCCCAACTATGCAATCGAAATCCCAAAGCATCAAACGTATCAAGTTCGCTAACAGGAAATGCTCACCAAACCGCAACACATCATCCAACAAAACATCCTGGGAGAACAAGCTCACACCGCCAGGGGTAGACACGGAAACAACATCGTGCAACGAAATGGTACACAGACCATGCTCAACAACAAACGAATCAGAAATAAAAGAATGCGATGCACCGGTGTCAAACAACACACACGCAGGAAAATCAAAAACAAGGCAAGTACCTGCGATCACCCGACTCGGTGTCTCCTCGGCCTGCTCCCTAGTGATGGCGTTAACCTGAGCATGCTGGGGTCCTGAGAAGAAAGGCTTAGACGACTGTCCGAACCGCGATGGACCAGGCTGCTGAAATGGCCTAAACTGAGTCTCACCCAATCGGGGCTGCGGAAACTGAGGGGAACGACCCCTAGACTGACCTCCACGACCCTGAGGCTGGGCCGCGGTCTGCTGTGATCCAGCTGACGGAAACACTCTAGCAAAATGCCCGTACTGACCACAAAGGTTGTAGGAACCCTGCACACCAACACACTGCATGGACGGATGCTTTCCACCGCAAAAGCCACAAAACTCAGCCCGAGAACCACTGCTACTCGAGCTGCCCGAACCAGAAGAGCCAGAACCCGACTTCTTCTTGAACTGCTGACCGCGGGGTCTAAACCTCTGACGGCCAGAACTGCTGAGCCACCTGCTGCTGATGCTGCTGATGCTGCTGCTGCTACTGGGGCTGATAGGCTGACTGGGAGGACTGTGAAGACTGTGCTCCCTGAATAGCAGGACGACCACCCTGCGGTGCCTGCTGCCGACGAGCACGACGGCTACGCAAACCTTCCTCAATGTCGATGGTACTATCCACCGCCTCAGCATAGGTCTTGGGCTTACTTGTCAACACCATCTGATACAACTCTTCATTCAAGCCCTCAAGAAATCTAGTCCGCTTGGTCCTCTCACGGCCAGAAACATGGGGAACGTACGCCAACAGAGAAGAAAACTTCCTAGTATACTCCCGAACAGTCATGGAACCCTGCTCCAGATGGTCGAACTCCCGCTCCCGGGCGTTCACATAAGACTCGGTCACATACTCCTGTCGGAAGGTCACGCAAAAACTATCACAAGAGATCCCAACATCGGTCTCCAACAAGGTACTCGAAGCGCCTCGCCACCAGCGCTCTGCAGCCTTCCTAAGCAAAAGGGTCGCTAAACTCAGCCGAAGATCATCATCATACTGCACCCGATCAAAAAAAGGCGGAATCTATGAAAACACTCAACAGGATCAAGCAAAACAGAACAGATACAGCATAGATAGCACATAACACAAAAATATGCAGCACATAGTCACATAGCCAAGCACATGCAACACACAACACTGTGCCTAGACTCAAGTGTGATCAAAGAAATTGAGCTTATCCCAGCTTAAGCATACCAAAAATGTCAGGCCTCGTGCTCTAAACAGAGTAAAAACACACAAACACATGCGGAAGCTATCAAAAGGCGGGTAAAATTTTCGCTTTTGGCCTGAAGGTTTAAAAAATTATAATTTAAAATAGAGCGATACTCAAAATATATCCCAGTTTATAAAAACAACTCACAGTATAGCATAACAACAACAACCACAACATGTATCAGACTCCAACAACAAAGTACAACAACAAAGCACAGGGCATCCTCTGGCTAACAGTACTGATACATATAAATATGCTATACGCAACTGGGACACACTAACCACCTCCTGGGGTACCACCAGCTGGATTAAAACCACGACCAGCTGTAAAACCTGGGTTCCCTAAAAACAACACAAACAAGGAAACAAACCAAGCCCCAGAGGGACATGGGGTCAAACCCCAGTACGGAGAGGAAAAGAAATAGCTAAAAGGAATGCATAAGATAAGATGCAGATGCTATGCATGAGACACCGGATAACAACTGAAGGCTACAACCAACAAGGGAGCCAAGGAACTCAGACATAGCTCCACAAGATCAGCAACAAATCAGTGGCCATGGGGTGAGTTCAAAGTGTGGTAATGAGCCACTCGCCTTGACACTCCACCCTAATACCAGATGCATCAAACAACTCAACCTGTCGTTGCCTCGCCCATGAACTGTGGTAGTTAACCACTCGACGCATGGTGGCTAACAAATCCCAGCAGGGAGATGAGAGTGCGGTATTGCCGCTCGCCCTCGCATCCTGGTAAGAAACAACTGCAATATACAAGAATACGAAGCAATGGCTGCAACAGAATATGAATGCAATATGGGAAATGTGATGGTCCCGGAAATAGGATCACTAAGCAAATAGGAGTTCAGAAGGGGGGGGGGGTTGAATGAACTCCTTCAATTTTTATATTTCAAAACTCTTTTAAAATTTTTGGATCTCAGTTTTATGCAAACTTCTCAGCCAACAATATATGTGCGGAAATAGGCTGATTGGTTTGTGAACAATGAACAATGCGCAACAGTAAATAAATGCGTAAGTAAGAGATTGAGTCGAGAGTTTGTTTCTGGAAGTTCGGATATCAATATCCTACGTCTCCCCTTCTTCCTCCTCGGAAGGTATCACTAAAAGACTTTGATGTGAGTAGCCTTTCTACAAACACCCGATCCCGTAACCCGTAGCTACAAGAACTCCTAGCACTTTACAATACTTCACGCAGACTTCGCTGCTGGTTTTTACAATGCTTTGAACGTTTTTCGAACTTCTTTGAACAGACAGTTCGTTTACAGACTCAATGAATATATCAATGAAAACACGTATCTAGAGACTGTAAATATCTTCTGGTATCAACAATGAATAACCAGAAGATTGACTCGAATGTTTTTCTAATGAAGATCAAACGATAAGTGTAAGCTCTGTAGAGATTTTGGCAGCGTTACAGCAATAGATGATTAGCGAAGTGTGTCTTCTTCAACACCGCTGCTGATATATATAGGCTTCGACTGCAACGGTCATATTAATTCTCCAAAGGAAAATGAATCCCGTTTGAATTACTGCCAAAATCGTACACCCGAATAACCAGAAGATTGACTCGAATGTTTTTCTAATGAAGATCAAACGATAAGTGTAAGCTCTGTAGAGATTTTGGCAGCGTTACAGCAATAGATGATTAGCGAAGTGTGTCTTCTTCAACACCGCTGCTGATATATATAGGCTTCGACTGCAACGGTCATATTAATTCTCCAAAGGAAA
>KV010038.1:16079-42664 GCA_001598015.1 Dorcoceras hygrometricum
TGCTAAAGTCGATCTCCCGCCTGGAAGGAAACCAGGAATCTCCTCTAGGGAACACATCCGGGAAATGTCGCACCACGGGAACATCACTGAGCTGAATGCGGGAAGAACAAGACGCATCCAAAGCGTAAATCATAAAGCCAGCATTCCCCAAATACAACAAGCTAAACATCTCCATCGCTGAGACCAACGGGATCTTCGATCTAGAATCCTGGCAGTAGAAGTCCCACTTCTCGCCAGACAAAGGCCTAAAACGCACAATCCCATGAAAGCAGTCCACGGAGGCCCTATAGTTGGACAGCACATCCATCCCAACTATGCAATCGAAATCCCAAAGCATCAAACGGATCAAGTTCGCTAACAGGACATGCTCACCAAACCGCAACACACCATCCAACAAAACCTCCTGGGAGAACAGGCTCACACCACCAGGGGTAGAAACAGAAACAGCATCGCGCAAAGGGATGGTACACAGACCATGCTCAATAATAAACGAATCAGAAATAAACGAATGCGATGCACCGGTGTCAAACAACACACGAGTAGGAAAGTCAAAGACAAGACATGTACCTCCAATCACCCGGCTCGGTGTCTCCTCGGCCTGCTCCCTCGTAATGGCGATAACCTGAGGATGCTGGGGTCCTGAGAAGAAAGGCTGAGACGACTGTCCGAACCGCGACAGACCAGGATGCTGAAACGGCCTAAACTGAGTCTCACCCAATCGGGGCTGCTGAAACTGCTGAGAACGGCCCCTAGACTGACCTCCACGGCCCTGAGGCTGGGCCACGGTCTGCTGTGATCCAGCTGACGGACACACTCTCGCAAAATGCCCGTACTGACCACAAAGGTTGCAGGAACCCTGCACACCAACACACTGCGTGGAAGGATGATTTCCACCACAAAAACCGCAAAACTCAGTCCGAGATCCACTGCTACTCGAACTGCCTGAACCAGAAGAGCCAGAACCCAACTTTTTCTTGAACTGCTGACCTCGGGGTCGAAACCTCTGACGGCCAGACTGCTGAGCCACATGTGGATGCTGCTGCTGCTGCTGGGGCTGATAAGCTGACTGGGAGGACTGAGAAGACTGTGCTCCCCTGACGGCCAGACTGCTGAGCCACATGTGGATGCTGCTGCTGCTGCTGGGGCTGATAAGCTGACTGGGAGGACTGAGAAGACTGTGCTCCCTGAATAGCAGGACGACCACCCTGCGGTGCCTGTTGCCGACGAGCACGACGGCTATGCAAACCTTCCTCAATGTCAATTGCACTGTCCACAGCCTCAGCGTAAGTCTTGAGCTTACTATTCAAACCCATCTGATACAACTCTTCATTCAAGACCTCAAGAAATCGAGTCCGCTTGGCCCTCTCCCGGCCAGAAACATGGGGAACGTACGCCAACAGAGAAGAGAACTTCCTAGCATACTCCCGAACAGTCATGGAACCCTGCTCCAGATGGTCGAACTCCCGCTCCCGGGCGTTCACATAAGACTCGGGTACGTACTCCTGCCGAAAGGTCTCGCAAAAACTGTTCCAAGAGATCCCAACACCGGTCTCCTCCAAAGTACTATAAGCGCCTCGCCACCAGCGCTCTGCGGCCTTCCTAAGCAGAAGAATCACTAAACTCAAACGGAGCTCATCATCATACTGACATCGATTGAAAAGAAAGATGAAGTTCCGGAGCCACGAGTCCGCATCCTCACTGGACTCATCACCATTGAAGACTGGAGTGTTCATCCTCTGAAACCAAGCGATCACTACGTCCATCCGCTCCACCGGGGGAGGCAAGTCACCAACTTCCTCCTCCTCATCACTAACCCGAGTATGACTGCGAGCACTACGCCTATCCTCGTTTTGTCCTGCTGATTCCTCAAACTGCCCCCTACCTCTACCACGACGTCTAGGCGGCATCTACGAAAACACTCAACAAGATCAAGCAAAACAGAACAGATACGGCATAGATAGCATATAGCATAGAAATATGCAGCACGTAGTCACATAACCAAGTACACGTACACACAACACTGTTCCTAGACTCGAGTTTGATCAAAGAAATTGAGCTTATCCCAGCTTAAGCTCTGATACCAAAAATTTCAGGCCTCGTGCTCTAAACAGAGTAAAATCATACAAACACATGCGGAAGCTATCAAAAAGCGGGTAAAATTTTCGCTTTTGGCCTGGCGGTTTAAAACAATATAATTTAAAATAAAGTGATACTCAAAGTATATATCTCAGTACGTAAAAACGACCAACAATATAGCATACAACATAAACAAAATAACATGTATCAAACTCCCACTACTGGATACAAAGACGGAGCACAGGGCATCCCCCTAGGTAACTGATACATATATAAATATAATATGCTATACGCAACTGGGACACGCTAACCACCTCTTGGGGCACCACCAGCTTGGTTAAAACCACGACCAGCTGTAAAACCTGGGTTCCCTGAAAACAACACAAACAAGGAAACAAACCAAGCCCCAGAGGTACATGGGGTCAAACCACAGTACGGAGAGCAACAGATATAGCTAAAAGAATGCATAAGATAAAATGCAGATGCTATGCATGAGACACCGGATAACAACGGAAGGCTCAACCAACAAGGGAGCTAAGGAACTCAAGCACAGCTCCAAGAATCTGCAACAACAGTGGCCACGAGGTGTGTTCACAGTGTGGTAATGAACACCGGATAACAACGGAAGGCTCAACCAACAAGGGAGCTAAGGAACTCAAGCACAGCTCCAAGAATCTGCAACAACAGTGGCCACGAGGTGTGTTCACAGTGTGGTAATGAGCCACTCGCCGTGATACAACACCCGAATACCAGATGCATCAAACAACTCAACCTTCCGTTTCCTAGCCCATGAACTGTGTTAGTTAACCACTTGGTGCATGGTGGCTAACGATCCCAGCCGGGAGATGAGAGTGCGGTATTGCCTCTCGCCCTCGCATCCTGGTAAGAATCAACAACAGTAATACAAGATACAAACAATGGCTGCAATAACAATATGAATGCAATATGGGAAATGCATGCATGCATAACAGGGCAGCTAAACGATCAACAGAAATCACGTATGCACACAGCAACATCCACATCAATGCACAACAGCCATCTAGCATTCAATCTCACGCCAATTCCCAAAAATATCAAGCTCAGATATGTACCTTATACTTTTGTGCAACAATTACTACAAAACAGGCCCGAGAGATCTGGATAGCAACCTGCTAAATACACAACACATAGATCTCAAAAGCTGCACAAAACTCACGGCCAATTACAGAAGCTCACGGCTGGGAGCCACGCTCAACCAACTCAATTACTACCAAAACAACTTACTGGAAGCTAATTCACAACTAGAAACGAGATCTCAAAGCTAAAACCCAAAGGCTACCTGCGCGCACAAACACACTGCCGAAGATAGCAGCTTCGTGATCTCTCTCCAGTGAACGCTAACCTGCAAAAGTGGTATGGAATGATAGAGCTTCGAAAGAGGAGTCCAACGCTATCAATTGTCCAAACTATGGCCGGAAACGACGGGAACCACCGGATAAAATCAACGGTGAACAGTGCTCTAGGGTTCGAGACACAGAGAACGAATGTCGGGAAAATATTCTATGTATGGGATCTGATATCTCAATCGAAGACTAAGTCTTCCTATATATAAATCCCGTAGCTGTTGAAATCCGTTTTAAAGAAATCCACCGACAAAAACCAACAGGCACAAACAACAAGCAGATGCAAAGAAACCAGCTGCTGAAATCTCAAACCATGCTAAACAAAACGACGACGCATAGCCTACGTCATCCAGTCGCTAGTTCTTGCACAAAACACCCAGACGCAAGCTACAGTAACAACCACCAGCTGCAAGCTACAGGAAAACCAGACGCGAGCTACAGGAACGTTGACCAACGTTGACACCTGGAAATCAATTATGCGCATCGACTGGTTCCTTAGCGCTAGCCAAAACGACGATGTTTCCTCCTCGTGCTACAGTGATGTTGGCCCGCGTTGACATCTGCCTCGACTGGACAACCAGCAGACACACGCGACCAGATCTCACACTAACACTACACCAAAACGACGTCACTCCCACTATTTCAAGTGACACCGTATCCAACGCGATATAAATTCATGCTAAGGCAACTACTGATTTTTACAAACGCTACCAGGTCTCTCCAATACGACGGCGTTTCACTATGCAACCAGCTTTCACCAAAAACCAGCTTTCAAATTCAGAAACACGAAAACTCCCAGAATTGATCCAAATGCTATTTCAGACCCAAAAATGCAAACCAAACATACAAACAGAGATCCAAACAACCAGAAATCTCTAAAAACCGATACATTCCAACAATTAATCTCTAATACAAATCCAGGTCTCACAGTTACTGTGAACAGTAACTAGGGTATCACGACAAGATTTGGGAACGAAGGAAATATTTCTAAGTATGGGATCTGTTAAACAATCGAAGACCAAGTCTTCTCTTAAATACACTACTCAATCAGCAGATAGAAACAGGAATAGATCCACCGACAAAATCATTTCTCACAACTAATTTTCCCAACCAGCAGCTAAGATCTCGCATCAGCTTTTGCCCTTCGCTAATACATTAACCAGCATTTGAATCTTTCAAACAACGCTAAAGCTAAACGATGTCGCACCAACTTAACCAAAAGACGTCGCAGAGGAACACGTCACCTTGCTACCAACAGCTGATTCACAAAACAGCAGTCACAACGCATGAGATCTCTCAACAGCTGATGTCTATCACAACCAACAGCTGATACAAAGCGCTCCACTCAAAACGCTGTCGTTCCAACTTATCTAAACGAAGTAGTTTTGCTATCCGCTATGAAACACGCTAATGAAACCAACAGCTGGTTCCTGCTCACAAAACGCCGTCGCTTCAGAGTCCCTCAGCGCTCTCTGCTGATCACCGCAACTAACATAACAACAGCTGATCACTCGCAACAGCTGGTCTCTCGCAACAGCTGGATACGCGCTAATACACCAACGTCTGAAATATCAACAACTGACGTGATCACTCAACGGCTGATCCTACTACTACTGCTGATGATTCCAACACTTAGGCAAAATCAATGTCTACGCCAAGCACATCGACCAACACTTGATTGCAAAAACACAGATCTCACAACACTCCCGATTCTTGAGTGGACGTGGGAGAATATTTCAATGGACTTCATTGTGGGACTGCATAGGACTATCAGAGGCTCGAATTCTATATGGCTGATTGTGGACTGACTCAACAAGTCATCACATATTATTCCGGTGAAGACCACATTCACTATGACGCAGTATGCAGAGTTCTACATCCGAGAGAATGTTAGGCTACATGGGATACCAGTTTCTATCATTTCTGACAGAGGCACTCGCTTTACATCGGCATTCTGGAGGAGCCTTCATTCATATTTTGGGGCGAAGCAACAGTTCAGCACTTACTTTTCACCCACAGACAGATGGCCAGACTGAGAGGGTGAATCGGATACTTGAGGATTGTTTTCGAGCGTGAGCCATTGATTTTCAGGGGATTTGGGAAACCAAGCTGTGTCTAGTATAATTCTCATATAACAACAACTTTCAGGCTTCCATTGGCATCGCACCTTATGAGGTATTATATGGGAGGAGGTGCAGATCCCCTATTCATTGGGAGGAGGTTGGTGAGGGAGCGGAGTTGGGACCGGAGATTTTCCAGCAGATCGCAGCCACAGTATTGAGGATTAGAGACATGATGAGGACCGCACAGAGTAGCCAGAAGAATTATGCTGATTTAAGGAGGAGGGAGTTGGAGTTTGCCATCAATGACCTTGTTTTTGTTAAGGTAGCACATATAAAGGGTGTAATGAGGTTTGGGAAGAAGGGCAAGTTGGCTCCTAGGTACATAGGACCATTTGAGGTCCTCGAAAGAGTGGGGACTTTGTCTTATTAGGTCACTCTACCACCCAGTCTTGCAGCGGTGCATAACTTCTTCCATATCTCCATGCTTAGGAAATCCCTACCAAACCCCTCGCATGTTCTGAACATCGAGCCACTGCAGATACCGCCACAGTTTACTTTTGAAGAGCGAGCCACGCAGATTTTAGGAATACAGGATAGGAAGCTACACAATCGAACCATTCCTATGGTCAAGGTGAAGTGGCTTAACCTTTCTGAGGGGGAAGCTACGTGGGAGGTAGAAGGCGACATCAAGGAGCGCTACCCGGAGCTCTTCGGTAAGTTTTCGAATTTCGAGGAGAAATTCTTGTTATGGGGGAGAGTATTGTAACACCCGAAAATTTTCCTACCAAAATCTCATGCATTAATATTTTATTTCTATTCATAGTATTAAATTTGTTTCATGATTTTTACCATACGATTTATTTGAATAATTTAACAATATTCTCTTTTAGAAAATTTCTTAGATGTTTCAAGGACAGAAAGGAGGAGACAGGAACATCGAGTTAGAGTCGATTTTTATAAAATTAATTCTTGAGATCACCCATATGCCTTGGAAAGTTTTATAGTGATGTTTTTTAAAGCCTATTTATTCTTTTAAATATTTCAAAGTTAGAATATTATGTGAGACTAGGGATTTCATTCATTTAATTAATTTTAAAGCACTAACACTTTTATTAGTAGATGACAACTTCTATACACCTATAATTCTAATATTAAATCAAGTATTTTCTCTCTATTTAACCCATAATTTCGAAATTCATATAATTAAGGGAAGGAAGAGTTTCTTTTATTTTACCACCTTTATCATCCTTGATTTAGCAATTTTCCCTCTACCCTTTTAACAATTTTAAAACTCATTTTCTCCCCCTAAAGCCATCAGATTTCGCCCTCCTCCTCCAATACACAAAAAATCAAAGAATTTTTTAAAAAAGGAGAGAAAACCCTAACCATAAGCCCCTTTGGCCGCCGCCCCTCCACCTTCCTCTTTCCCCATTGATTATCAAATTTTTCAAGGCAAATCCAACAACAATTCTTGGTGTTCTCCATCTTCTTGAAGCCTTGTGCACTTGGTTGTAAGTTATCTAAGAAGAGGCAAGTACAAGTTTCGATTGAATGCATCAATCATCCATAATATTGCGTGTGTGTGTAGATCTCTTTATCTTATTGGATTTGATTTGAGTTGCACCTCGTCGTGATTGAAATAGAAAAATCGAGTTTCGAGTCCTGGGGGCAGCCCACTGTTATCAAATGTTTAAATTGATTAAGCCTATTTTATGATGCTTTAGAAATTTTTTTAAATTTTTATGATTTATGAAATTTTACGAAAATTTTGAGGCAAAAGAAAAAAGGTTGAAGTTTGATGTGATATTTGACGATTTGAGGCATGAGGAGAGGAAAATATTTTGAATGATGTGACTTGATTGTGGTTGTTCTATGATTAATATGGGGACGAGATACGTCTCGTTTAGCCATATCAAACGACGGCTATGGGGGCAAGAGACGTCTTGTTCAGCCATGCCAAACTGACACGTAATGGACCTCGAAAATTATCGGAGTGCCTTACACTTGACGGGAATGAATTCCTGATTAGCACTGGGATGCCTTTCCAACCTCGTACCATGATTTTAATTAGCTTGATAAAGTGACTTGAGATTGAGGGACCACAGTCGAGAAGTGGATTTCACCAGAAAACCCTATTCCTTTTTTGGAGAGTTTATTCTTCTCGCATGAAATTTTAAGAAAATTGTTTGGAGAAAAATATATCTTTATGAATTTAATGTTTGAGAAAATTTATTTGAGTACAATTATGTTAACGCATGTGAGTGTATTATTTAGTACTCGTTATCCAAAATTTGTGCTTGTTGAGTCTTTAGACTCACTACGTTTGATTGGTGCAGATGATGCAGAACTGAGATCGAGGGGTAGGACTCTTGAGTGATCGGCAGTCCGACATGGAATTCAACCCGACGACCTCTCGTTTTCCGCAAAAGTTTAGAGAAATATTTTTCTGATGGTGAGTTTGAGATACACTATTGGTGATGAGATAGATAAGTGTTTTTTGTCAGCTTCGAGGTTGCGTTAGTGAAATATTTTGATGGTTGGGAATTTTGAACTTTCCGAATATTATTTACTATATTTTATTATGAAATTTTAGTAACTTTCACAAATAAATGTTTACTTTAGCAATTTTATTTTCAGTGCTTGGATTTCATTGAAAATGATTTGAGGAGTGTCATGTGATGAATTAAATGTTTAAAAAAAACAAAAAATAAAATAAATTATTTCCGCAATTATTTCTTTAGAATTTGTGTGTGAGGGTGTTTCAAGTAGAGCCTTGAGGGTGTTTCAGGAACATAGTGATTTTCTGAGCATGCAAATGGATATTGAACTCGTGATCTTTTGAGCTACCCTCGTTCGAACTTTTCACGTGGTTATCATTTTTCAAGTGGAATAAGTCCGAGGTCTTGGTTGTACAGCTTAGTACTTAGTACTCGAAACATCATTGAGAATCTACATGGTAGATGCCTCACTTTGACCCGTTTACCGACTCAGTTGGGACATCAGGTGGCGGGATTGGGTGAGGTCTCGATTCATGTAGGAGTCGATGATTAGTTGGCGAGGATTTATCGCTCGGCCTTGTGCTTTGATATCCTATTCTATCTGAGGAAATAATAGTGTGGCAACTCTCTAGCCAGAGTACTAGATGTGTTTTTGGTAAATGGGTTTACCTAGTAATACGCGATGTCAATATTTGATCTCCAAGATGTATGCATGGCTATCGAATCTTTAGCGACTCTCAATTTACCAATGGTTGTTGATTCGATCAAGATATTTGAGCTTAAAGGACCATACTGTACGCTAATCATGACCAACTGGTTCTTGATTCGGCTTTACCATGGTCCGATGGGTAAGTCCGAAAATATATTTTCGGATTCACAAGGATTTTGAGCCCACAGCTAGCTGTATCCTTGAATCATTTAATTTCAAACAAGTAGTGATTTCTCAAATTCCATACGTAAATGGTACTCGAAGTGTTGTGTATAGTAGGAAGAAGAATGGAAGTGTGACTTCCTAAGTTGGCTGGGGAATTATGACTTCCTAAGTTGGCTGGGGAAGTATGACTTTCCTTTTAAATGATAGGGGTCTGTTAGGATCGAAAAATAGGTTAAAGTATAGATCGAGAGTTCAGAGGTGGGGAGGGTGAATGAACTCCTTTCGATTTATAAAACTCTTTCTTAAAAACGATTTTCAAGCACTCGGCCTGTCTCTGAGATGGGTGACCAGCTCGGAGCTTTTTCAGTGCAATCTGGTGTCTCGAGTAACAAATAAGATTGTGCGGAACTAACTCGATTCACCAGTGAACAAATAGTGTAAGATAAATGCAGTAGGTAATAGATAGAGAATTTGTTTCTGGAAGTTTGGAGATTAAACTCCTACATCTCCCCTTCTTCCTTAACAGGAACGATATACACTAGAATAATTGATTAGTAAAAGTCCTTGTACAAATCCGATCCGACAGCCAGCAGCTGCAAGAACTCCTAGAACTAAAAAACACAATCTGTTCTGGAATACAAGTATCAGTTCTCAGATGGTTTTGCTAATCTAGCATTCAATGCTCTGTTTTGATATACAAGGAAAACTCAACACTATAGGGTGAGTTTAGAAAGTTTATGTCACACAAAGAATTGATAAAAACAATAAGCGTGTTTGTGTCTCTGGCTGTGAGCTGGTTTGAGATTTGAACTCTGTTTTCAGTTTGCTTTCACAGTAGTTCGTAAGTTGCAGCTTGTAGAGTTCATGAGACGTAGTATTGTCGTGAGGCTTCTCAAACTGATCTGCTCTTCAATTTATACTTTTCGGATACAATGATAATAAATGTTACCATTAGACACTTCGTATAGATCCAAAGTGAAATCTGCGGCGTCTTAAATGCTTGTACTGTTCACGTACACTTTCATTAAATGATCTTTCCTCTTTTAGCATAACTGCGTCGTTTTTGGTTGGAACATGTCTCTGTAAATCTGGACTTAGCTGAAAGTATTCCCAATGACTATAAAGATATCTTATAAGTCAATCATATCAAATCACATTGATTCGTTGTATACGATACCTTAACAATCTGATCAAATGTACTCTGAGCTGATTTATCTTTAACCAGATTGGTTCTAATTTGATACGTTCTGAGCTGGTTTGCTCTTCAACTGACCTGCACTTGTTTTCAACTGCTCTTGAGCTGATCTTGAACCGCTCTTGAACTGCTCTTGAATTTCTCTTGAACTGCTCTTGAATTGCTCTTGAACTGATCTATGCAAATATGCGCTTGTACTCAGTTCTAAGCTAGATTCCCAAAGCTGGTTTTCCTGAGCTGGTCTTCCAAGTTGGTTCCTCCGAGCTGGTTTTCTCAGCTGGTTTTTTGCGAAAACTTTCTTTGGTTAAATCTGCTTAATTTTCTCTTCTGAAATCTGATCTGATTACGTTTAAAACAACATTCTGAACTGATATCACGATTCTTGTTCTGAGCTGGTATGACCAAGCTGGTTTACCCGAGCTGGTTCTTCAGCTGGTGTCTCAGTTGGTCCCTCAGCTTGTCCCAAACGAGGTTTCCTCATATCTGTTATAATTTTTCTATGCAGTCCTTAATTGATAATCTTTTCGAATAACAGGTCTCCTGATCCAATCTGTTCTCCTGAGATAGTTTGTCTTTAACCAACTTAGACTCGATCTAAAATCTTTGAGCTAGTTTGTCCATAACAAGCTTAGTCTGTTCCGGTATTCTTGATCTGGTTAATCTGTAATCTCTTGATCTTTTTGTCTTCACCTTTATCAATTTTCCCTTTTTAGTGATGGCAAAACTTAGTGAATGAAAAAGAGATTTTATTAATCTATTGCAAGAATACACTTTTTACAACATCGAAAAATAGACAAAGTCCTTCCTTCTTTGCAGTCTTCTTTTTTTACTCATAACATTCCCCATTTTTGGCATCACTGAGATATTTTAGGCAGTCAACCATCTCAGAAACCTCCCATTTTAATGAAGCAAAATCACTCGCAAAGTCCGATGGATATCGACAAAGTGACGGACAAGATTGGTTTTCAACCCATTTATCCTGCTGTAAAACTCCTGCCTGAAGCGTGAATTGTGGTGCTTCACAAGATATTTATCATGTGAGACCCGAGAGTTTATAAGATTAATTGAGTTAATTAATCGGGTTTAGTATAGACCAGATTTGGTTTGAACAGATCTGGGATGAGCCAGCTTTGAGTTGTATGCTTGGCCTAGTTATCGGGTCCGAATAAGTACTTGAAACAGATCTTGAGAGTTGGATAATTCCCATGGGAACTGATCAGATTTGAGGGTTGGTCAGCGCCGAGTTCTCGCGTTCAATTTTGGCGATGGAATCTGATATTGCAGGTGTTCAGAGGTGAGATAGCGTGTTTTTGTAGCGAGTAGCTAAACTATGTCGTTTAGATTAGTTGGAATGACAACGTTTTGGCTTAGCGGGGGAGACTAAGATGTGAGAAGGGGTAGCCTTCAGATTTCGATAGGATCTGAGTGTTGCGATGCGATGTGTTTAGCATTTCAGATTTGAGTAGCGAGTGACGTATCCAGATGCGAGTGTGGATTCTATGTGACGTCATTTCGGTAAGTCAGGATCTGTTTTGACGTAGAGACAGATCTGATGTGAGATTCAGATCCGAGTGGGAATCACTTTTGAGATTTAAGTTGTCGATAGGTACTGTTCATCAGATTTGAGCAGAATTGACCTTTAAATAGAGGACTTTGCCTTCGTTCTTTATTATTCAGCTTCGACACTTAGAATATTTCTCGATAGCGAATCCTGTCGCGATACCCTGGTTACTGTTCATAGAACCTTATCTCCGATTGCCGTCGGTAGACAGCTCCGATTGAAGTTAGAGTGGTAGCGCTGGACTCCTCTTGATAAGACACTTCGTATGGTACAGCTTTTGGAGGCTTGCGTGAAGCTTGGAGTGATTGCAAAACATCTCCCTTCTATAGTCTGTTAGCATAAGCGTGGAGTTGCTTCTGCCGTTCAGGTAGCAGTTGGGTAAGTGTTAAGATCCTACCTTGTGCTTCGTTTAGAGCCTTCTGTTGTGTTAGAAGGGTATGACATATTTGGTTGAGCTCGTAGCTCCCAATTCGCAGTTTCTGTGCTATTGTTCCTGAGATCTTGTGCGTTGTTTCTTAGCAGGTTCTCGGATCTGTGTTGCTCGGGACTTTGTTGTTGTAATTATAGCTCAGATCTGAGGTACGGATGTGAGCTCAGAATTGGATTTAGCATGGATATGTGCAATTGCTTGATGTTCCATGGTACAGTGTATGCTTTGTGTTGCTTGTTGTTATATGTTGCATCTGCATTCACTCATGTACATGTTGAGCTCAGATCTTGTTAGCCGTGCCTTGTTGAATTTGATCTGTGTGTAACAGGATGCTTGTTTGGAGGCCGAGCGGGTAACTCCCGTCACCTTCATCTCCCTGCTGGGATCTGTTAGCCACTATGAGCGGAGTGGGTAGCTCCCACACCTCAGGAGTTGGGCAACAACAGGTTGAGCTGTGTTTTGAATATGGTATCGTGTGTGGAGACGAGTAGGTAGCTCCCATATACTCACACACCCCGTGGCCACTTTTGTTCAGTTGATCTGATTCTTTCGTTGAGCAATTCTTGAGATCCTTTGGCTCCCTTCCTTCGGTTGTAGCCCCATCTCATGCATAGCATTGCATATTATCTGTGGCTGTCTTATGCTGTTTTATAGTTGCTCTCCGTACTGGGGTTTGACCCCGTGTCCCTCTGGGGCTGGTGTTTGTTTGCCTGTGTGTGTTCTCAGGTTACCATGGTTTCACCGCTGGTCGTGGGATTGATCCAGCTGGTAGTGCCCAGGAGGTGGATAGAGTGTCCCAATTATATATAGTTGATGCATATGATATTTTTGTTATCTTGTATTCTATCTATGTTGAGCGAGAGATTCATCGCTCTGTTTATTTGGGAGTCACTCTAGGTTTTGATGTTGTATGAGATGTAGTTGTGTTTTTAAGCGTTGTAAAACCTGTATTTTGAGTATTGAAGTATTTTAAATTATGTTATCTTTCAGTCAGGCCAAAAGAGAAAATTTAACCACTACTTAATTGCTTCCGCCATTGTTATTGCGTGGTTTAACTCTGAGTTGAGCACGAGGCCTGGCATTTTTGGTATCAGAGCTTATGCTGGGATAAGCTGTTAAGATAAAATTTATTAGTTTTGGTGATAACAAAATAAGACAAGAGCTTAATTTAGAAGTAACACTTGGACAGTAAGCCGTTGAAGATGATCAACTACTTGTTTGGAGCAAAGTATACTTCAGATGTTGAATTGATCAGTCAGATATTGGGATTGAATATTTCAGTTGTTAGATATCAGATCTTGGTATTCGGGAATAATTCAAGAGTTGAGTTGAAGTACTCAGTTGATGTGTTACTATTTCAAAGGTTGAAGATATACAGTTATCAGTTTCTGGTATAGGTTTTTATGTCAGTCGTGAGAGCAAATCAGATGTTGATCAAGGGTTACGTAATCAGACTTTGGTATTCATTCAGCCGTTGGGTATTTATGTCAGAAGTATATTAATTCAACAGTTGGATATTCGCTTCAGTATTCAACATATTTCAGCAGTCGGGTATTTATTTCAGTAGTAAGTATTTTCAGTAGTTGGCTATAGTGCTTTTGATTCAGTCGTGATTGTTGTTGGAACATTCAGTCGTTGCAACCAGCCGTTATGTCATATTCTCAATTTACAAAAAGAAGGATATTTCAGACGTTGGGTATCTATTCAGGCGTTGGATATCTAATCAGTAGTTGGACACTCAGTTGTTGCAAAGATTTAGTTGGCGTTATCTCTTCAGCAGTAACAGTCACGTATTCTATCAGTGATTAACTATTCATCTTCTTCAAGAAAGAAAAAGCTGTATTAACAATAAGAGAATTCAGGCGCAAATGACGAATTGATTCAAACGCGATTATATATTCAAAATGGAAAGAATCAATCGTGAAGATTGAATCGTACTATTGCCTTGAATTAAGAAGACAACGTCGGTACTATTTTGAGTAAATAGTACACACTATACAGAGGACGTTATACGATGATTGCACAGAAAGGAAAGACGACAATTTGGCTCTGACGAAGCGCAATTTGACTTAGTGGAGCAGTACATACCGTAATCATGATTTGTTGAAGAATTGCAGAGGAAAATAGCTTTTATGAGCGTTGAGAGCAAAGGGTATAAATAGCAGAAATTTTAATTGAAGAACCTCTCGATTACTCTCCCTCACTCTCCATTTGCTCTCGACTCTTGATCCAAGTCATTCATCGTTTTCCACTATTCTCGAGCTTACACTCTTTCGAAGTTATCTCTCAAAAATCTCACAAACTCGAAGAACACAAGTGTTGATTTTCACAGACTTTACCTTCGAGTCATCTTCTGGTTCACTTGTTGAATCGCGTTTCTTTGTTTAAAAACCAGAAGATTTACAGTTTCAATAGATATGTATTCACTGTTATTATTCTAGATTGAGTCTGTAACAAACATGCTACAAAAAAGCCGTTTGACAAATATATCAAGTGTTGTAAACAGCACTGCGACTGCTTTGTGATTGGTGTTGCTAGGAGTTCACGTTAAGTGCTGCTTGCCTGACTGGGTGTTTGCAGAAGGACTGTAACCATCAAATCTTCTAGTGGAACCTTCCTGTAAAAGAAGAAGGGGCGACGTAGGATATTAATATCCGAACTTCCATAATCAAACTCTCGACCCTTAAACTTTTACATTGTTGCATTTACTTACTGCTTTAATCTGTTTACAAATTAATTGGCTTCTTTCCGTACTTTTTGTTAGCCGAGTAATTTGATTTAAACTGAGATCCTTAAATCTGGTAACTCGGATTTAAGTTAAGCGGATGCTTGTAAAACTGTTTTAAAAGGTCTCGAAAATTTGAAAATACCAAGAGTTCATTCAACCCCCCCTTCTGAACTCTTGCAGCTGTTTTTCGAACCACATTGATCCTATCAATTGGTATCAGAGCCTGCGCTATCTCAGTTATTGAACAGTTGTTGTTTGTTCTTTATTATATTTTAAAATGTCGACTTCTCACAACAAGATTCCTATGTTTTCTAAGGAGGACTATGATGATTGGAAGATTCGCATGCAGGCGCTTCTGGCTGCTCAGGATGACGACATGTGGTCTGTTATCACTGAAGGGCCGTTGAAGATAATGAATCCAAACCTAGCCTTTGTGATATCTAACGGCGAGCCTCAGTTTCTGGAAAAGAGCAGACATGAATACACTAATGAGGACAAAAATAAGGCAAATCTGGACAATGTGGCCAGGGATATCCTTTACAAGACGCTGGACAAAAACATGTTCAGTAAGATCAAGACCAGCGCCACTGCCAAGGAAATATGGGAGAATCTGACCCAAATATATGAAGGAAATGATGAAACGAAGGAGAACAGTAGGCTGTCGCTCAGCAGAAGTATGAATCGATCAAGATGACGGATGGAGAGATCATGAAAGAGTTAGATGAAAGATTCAGTGCCGTTATTATTGAGTTGACGAGTCTTGGCAAGGAGTATAGCAATAGAGAGCTAGCATTGAAAGTGATGAGAGCGTTGCCCAGGGAATGGGACGTGAAGACGATGGCTATGAGGGAAACCAAAGATCTGAACAAGCTGGAGCTTCACGACTTGTTTGAAAATCTTAAAGATTACGAGTTTGAGTTGGAGACAAGATCAGATGCTGGACCCTCAACATCCCAGCCGACAAAAGCACTAGCTGCTACAACGACTGAACAGTGCTCTCCAAGCACTAGCAAGACGGCTGATCAACTCAGCGATGATGTCATGTCTCTCTTCTTTAAGAAGTTTGGGAAATATTTGAGAAGATCCTACAACCCTTCTACTCCTTATAATAATGTCCATAAAAATGATAAATTTGCATCTGATATGAATTGCTTTAATTGTGGACGTTCAGGGCATTTTGCAGCTGATTGCAACAGGACCAAGAAGGAAGATAGATACAGGAGAGATGAAAAGAAGGAGGATCGATACAAACGAGATGAGAATACTGATGAGAGAACTTTCGACAGATCCAAGGACAGATCCAAGGATAGATGGATGAGGACAGGAGGCGATAAAAGACCCAGCCGCAAGAATGATCGCAAAGTGCTGATGGCTGAGGAAAGCACCAAGAGTTGGGCTGACACCGATTCAGATTCTTCATGCAGCAGTTCCTCATCAAGCGATAGTGAACACGAGGAAGCTCACCGTCTCATGGCTGACCAGACATCTGATGACAAGGTATTCGACTTCTCTGACATTGAATTTACACGAGAAGACCTTGTCAGTGAACTTAATGATATGGTCAAAGAGTACAGGAAGCTTTCTCACACATTCGAGGAAGTTAAGGCTGAAAACGATGATTTGAAAAATAGTTCAGTAGAACCAAGTATTGTTGAACTTGGTGAAGCTGACAGTTTAAAAATCGAGTTGAGTAAGCTGAAGGCTGAGAATGAACTGTTGAGATCAAAGTCTTGTGAGCTCGAGTCTGAAATTGAAAAATTATATTTGACAATGAGCTCCTAGACCAAGTCTTCTTCTTCTCTAGATAATCTGTTTGGAATTCAGAAGCCAGCGAGTGATAGAACAGGCTTGGGTTTCAATGTTAGTGAAAGCAGCTCGAGAGAAACAAGTACTCAGTCGCAGCTGGTGTACGACAAGTACAATAATATGAGCTTTGTAAAGGCCAGTGTGACATATGAAAGCTGTGAGTCGATGACATATAATGACCAGACAAGTACAATAATATGAGCTTTGTAAAGGCCAGTGTGACATATGAAAGCTGTGAGTCGATGACATATAATAGACCAGACCTCTCAGAAGTTGAACCATAAAGGAAAAACTGGTATCGGCTATCAAAAACCTGAGAATTCCAAGCCCAGCTGGCTAAAGAACAAATTGGACAAAGACAAAGAGAAATCTGGTTCTAAGTCGTTTGCTCCTAACCAGCCAAGGCATAATTCAACGAAGGTCAAATCTAATTGGAGAAAGGTTCATCCGAGGAGGGATATAAATGGTCAAAATATGAAATCAAAACTCAATAGATCTCACCATGGTTTTGCACAGACCCTCACGGACTCTAGTACTGGAAAAACTATCAAGGTAATTCAAGTATGGGTCCCGAAAGGGGTAATCCGATCTGGACCCAAGTAAAATTGGGTACCAAAAGCTGTTTGTGTGATTGCAGGATAACAGGTACGAACCAGCTGATGTATCAACCTTGTGGTACCTGGATAGCGGCTGTGCACGACACATGACGGGAAACCAAAAGCTGCTATCAGATGTTGTTCCACACAAAGGAGCAAAAATCGTGTTTGGTGATAACGCATACGGTAACACTTTGGGTAAGGGTAAGCTTATCCACGGTAACATCTCTATTTCAGACATCTTAGTTGTTGATAATTTACGTTATAATTTAATTAGCATTAGTCAGCTATGTGACAAGGGTTACATAGTTAAGTTTCAACAACACACTTTCACAGTTCAGTGCAAATGGTCTGACTGTATTGGTAGGAAAACGTTCGGGGAATACCTATATAATCGATTGGTCAGAGCAGTTAAAATTTGAACAGTTGTGCCTTGCAGCTTACTCTTCCAAGAGCTAGCTGTGGCATCAAAGAATGAATCATCTAAACTTCAAAACACTTGTCAAATTGAGTCAACATGATATGGTTTATGGTAAGCCAAAAATCAATTTTTCTAAGGACAAGGTTTGTGCCGCTTGTCAGCTGGGAAAGCAAATTAAATCTACTTTCAAAACGAAAGGCGGTAAACGTTCTTCCTGTAGCTTTGAGCTTTTAAATATGTATCTTTTTGGTCCTATACCCGTAACTAGCTTAGGGGGTACGAACTACACCCTTGTTGTTGTTGATGATTTTACAAAATATACGTGGGTGTTATTTTTAAAAGCAAATCTGATACCGCTGACCAGCTGATACGTCTTTTAAAACGTTTACAAATGACAGATCTTGTTCAGTCAAGCGAATAAGAAGTGATCGTGGTACTGAGTTTTTAAATCAAAAATTGAGTTCTTATTTGGAAGACTTAGGGATAAAGCATGAGCTTTCAGCAGCTAGAACTCCTCAGCAGAACGGGATTGCTGAAAGGAGAAATAGTACTTTAAAAGAAGCTGCTAGATCTATGATTGCTTATTCTGGTATTTCACAAAAACTTTGGGCAGAAGCAGTTAACACAGCGTGTTATACTCAGAACAGATCTATGATTAATAGGATGCACGATGAAACCCCATATGAGATCTGGCATGGAAAAAAACCTGATATATCTTATTTCAGGGTGTTTGGGTGCAGATGTTTCATTCCTAATAATTGTAAAAAGCACCTAACAACCTTTGAACCAAAATCTGATGAAGGTATATTTTTAGGTTATTCAGCTGTTAGCAAGGCATATCGCGTTTTCAACAACAGAAGTCTGACAGTTGAAGAATCCGCACACGTGGTGTTTGACGAGACAAGCTTTAGATCCAACTCAGCTGCAAGCCTACATGATTTGTGTTCACGTCTGGAATCAACAAGTCCTGATGACTCAGATGATGACGTGGCTCCACAAAGATATTAAGCAGAGATGGAACCAGCACTGGTCAGCTGTTAGCAAGGCATATCGCGTTTTCAACAACAGAAGTCTGACAGTTGAAGAATCCGCACACGTGGTGTTTGACGAGACAAGCTTTAGATCCAACTCAGCTGCAAGCCTACATGATTTGTGTTCACGTCTGGAATCAACAAGTCCTGATGACTCAGATGATGACGTGGCTCCACAAAGATATTAAGCAGAGATGGAACCAGCACTGGACACACCACACACTAACGCGTAACAAGATCTGACAGGTAATCCAGTAGTCATCGATTTAACTAACATTGACTTTACGCAGGATCAGATCTCGCCAGGTGTACCAGCTATTGGAGGAGGAGCAACCAACCTTCAACCAGATGTTGCTCAACCAGTTGTTGCTCCAACAAATGTTGCTCAGTTGCACAAACAGATCTTGCTACACAAAGATCAACAGCTGGAGCACCAGTCGCATGCACTCATCAGTTGGTATCTAGACCACCAGCTGGAGCACCAGTCGCAAGCACTCATCAATTGGTATTTAGACCACCAACTGAAGCATCAGTCGCAAGCACATCACATCAGTTGGAATCCAGACCTATAACTGATACAAGAGCTGATCCAAGCTCACATCTGGAACAACCATCTCAACAACTGGAACCTGACGCACAAGCCAATAACGAAGAATATCAATTTGTGTCAGCTGATCCAGCTGCTGCAATCCAGCCAGACACTCAAATGCAACAAGGAGCAAATCCCATTGGATCTGATCTCCGGTGGAATATAAATCATCCACCTGAGTAGGTCATAGGTAACATTTATTCTCCTGTTCGCACACGAGGCCAGCTATCACATGATCATTTTGATTCTGCATTCATTTTGCATATAGAACCTAAGATAATAGATGAAGCCTTAGCTGACCCCAGCTGGATAGATGCAATGCAAGAAGAATTAAATCAGTTTAAGCGCAATAATGTATGGAAACTTGTACCTAGACCCTATAATCATTCAGTCATAGGAACTAGATGGGTCTTTAGGAATAAACTGAATGTAGATGGCGTATTAACTAGAAATAAGGCTACACTGGTTTCACAAGGCTTTAGACAGATGGAAGGAATAGACTTCGATGAAACATTTGCACCAGTAGCTAGGCTAGAAGCCATTCGCATGGTTCTTTCATATGCTGCATTTAAAGACTTCAAAGTCTTTCAGATGGATGTTAAGAGTGCATTTCTTAATGGCATCTTAACAGAGGAAGTGTATGTTGCATAACCTCCTGGCTTCGTAAATCATACACATCCAGATTATGTTTATAAGTTGGATAAAGCTCTGTATGGGTTGAAGCAAGCACCCAGAGCTTGGTATGATACACTGTCAAAATTCCTTATCGAGCCTGACTTCACCATAGGCACAGTAGATAATACATTGTTTTAATTTTTAAAGCTGATCATGACTTATTAGTTCAAATATATGTTGATGACATAATTTTTGGCCAACTAACCCCAAACTATGCCAAAAGTTTTCAAAGTTGATGCAGGACAAATTTGAGATGTGCTTGATGGGGAAGCTGACGTTCTTTCTGGGCTTACAAGTACGACAGGTGGATAATGAAATCTTCATTAACCAGGCTAAATACACGAAAGAACTGCTGAAGAAATTTGGCATGGACAATTGTTCAGTAGCTGCTACCCCAATGATCTCTTCAATCAAGATGGATAAAGATGAAGCTGGAACTGCCATTGAGGTATCACTTTATCGCGGTATCATAGGCTCTATGCTTTACTTAACTGCTAGCACACCAAAAATCATGTTTGTTGTCTGTATGTGTGATAGATTCCAAGCAGAGCCAAAGCAATCACATTATATAGCTGTGAAAAGAATTCTTAAATATCTTAAGGGTACTTCCAACGTGGGTCTTTGTGTATCCCAAAGACTCAAGCTTTCAACTACATGCAGGATTGATCACAGGAGCACCAGTGGAACTTGTCAATTCTTGGGAGATCGAATGATTTCCTGGTTTAGTAAGAAGCAGAAGTCAATCTCAACGTCCACGAATGAAGCATAGTACCTTGCAACTGGCAGCTGGTGCGCTCAAATTCTATGGATACAACATCAGCTGAAGGACAATGGCATCGATGCTTCTGAAGCGCCTATTCTCTGCGACAACACCAGTGCAATCGCGATCACCCAGAATCCAGTACTGCATTCGAGGACAAAGCATATAGACATCAGGAATTATTTCATAAGAGACCACGTGCTAAAGAAATATGTCCGATTGGAGTACGTGTCGAGTGAGCAGCAAGTTGCTGACATCTTCACAAAGCCTCTACCAGACGCTAAGTTTTCTTATTTTAGAAATATATTAGGTCTCCTTGAATTTCCTTGATTTGTCTGTGTACTAAGAATTTGCAGGTTGTCAGTTGTTGCTTAAATCAGCTGCGAGTCTTTTGTTCAGGGGGAACGCATAGACTTTCAGCTGAGGCAAGCATATTGCGTTGGAGAATATCAGTCGTAAGGGGAACCAGGATCTGATTTGTTAAGTGCGACGTCAGCTGAATATGTGAAGTCTAGATATATTCAGAAGTCACATATATATAGCTGATGCTTATTTATGATCAGCTCTTGCCTTACCCTCAGCGATACATTAAAATCAGCAGTGATGTTATTACAATCACCAATTGTGATGATATCAATTTTGGCGCGCGTATTTTTGACCTTTTCACTTTACGGGTAAAATATTTTCAAAATTATTTTAAAATACTTTCTCTATTTCGTAATTTTGATAAAATCTTTTAATCATCATTTCAAAATATTGTACGCACCGTCGGATGATTGACACGTTGTTGTCATCATTCCAATCATCACATCTACATCATTTCTCTCTCTAATCATTTATAATTCTGTAAATATATTACGGCGTTTCCTGTTTTACCTTTTCACTTACCTTGCATATTTGCTCTCGTGTGTTCATGTGCTCGCATTCTCTGTGTGTGTGCTCTTGCATATCTCTTTTAGACGAACTCTAAGTTCTTTTATCAATCTGCAATGGCATCTTCTCTGTATGTCAACACTGTCCATGTTTGATTTTAATCTATTCGTGCTATGGACAAAGCCGGAATGGTGGCGACGTTCGAATCCCTTGTGGCTACTGGATTGAAAGGATTTCTGGGTTGTCCCGCAGTGATTCATGAAGCTGCACCGTTGGAATTATTTGAAAATGGCTCCATGAGAGATGGATTGGTTGTCAATACCGTGAATAGAGTAACTGTGGAGATTTCAGAACAGCTGTTTGCAGAGAATTTTGAGCTTCCGATGGAGGGTTTGACAAATTTGTCGGAGATTCCTAAGGATATAGTGTTTGATGCGAGGAGCATCATTTCTCTGTCTGGTGAACCAGTGAGTACTTCAGGGTAAAAGAGGGAGATGAAGATAGAGTTTCGACTTCTCTGCAACATTATGGACAAAACGATATCTTTAAAGGCCGGGTCCTTTGATGCAATTACCCAGGAGAAGTTTCTGATGTTGGCTGCAATCACCTGTGGAGTGAAGATTAACTGGAATAGGCTATTGTTCAACAATCTTAAGGACGTGGTGACTCCGGGGTCAAGGCAGGCCAAAGGCTATGCCATCCAAATCAGTCTTCTACTGGAGAATGTTCCAAACTTGGAACTGGGCGAATCCTCGGAGTTTCCTTCTTCAAAAATCCTAACAGAGAAAACAGTGCATATCTATATTTTTCTCAATGACATGGTTGGTATGGAAGATGTAACAGATGAACCAAGGGTGAAGAAAACCCCTGTGAGAAAGGCTGCGTCTAAGAAAAGACCAGCTGTTACTACTGCTGCTGAACCAGTTGTGAAAAATAAAAGGATGACAAAGAGTAAATCTGGTGCTTCAAAAGACAAATTGGAGATTTTTCCTGTCGCACAGGCAGCAGTACCACTACAAATCATTGAGCCAACTCCTGCTGCACCGGTTGAGCAACCCCCAGTGCCAGAACGCAAAATCCAGAAGAGGAAAAAAAGGTTTGTTCTAGGTTTTGATGATGATACTGAGGTAGAACCTGTTGTAGAGGTCTCTGGTGAGACTGTTGTTGAAGAATCAGCCGTAGCGAATGTTCTGGAGGAACAGCAGAAAGAGACAATTGTTGAAAATATTGCTGAACCTGTTTCTGAGCTAACAGTAGCAGATGTTGCTAACGCAGGTATGTATATTGCTGATGATGTTGACATAATAATTGGGCAGGTCCTTGCTGAGACTGCTCAAATTGGACCATAAGAGGAAGAACAAGACGTTGGTGGATTAGATGTTGCAGAACAGCTGTCATTAAATCAGGTGTTGGGGAACAGGCCGCTCCAAAAGCTGATGAGTTAGAGCAGTGGCTTAATCTCTCATATGAGGAATTTCATGCTCGTCTAGATGCTGATATACCAATTGAGACAGATAGTGACACTGATGAGGACATGGAAACAGTGTAGGAAATGGAGACAGAGGCTGTTGAACAATCTGTAGATGACGCCATGTCACTGGAGGATATTTTCATGACATTCCAGTAGATTGCCCATTGCCGTCTGCCAATGTGGAGATAACGAAGATTATTTTAGGCAAGAGTATCTCAATACCTGGAGTCGATGACGGGGACTGGTACAAGGCCGGTCTTCCCAAGATTCCTGCGGCAGATAAAGGGAAGGCACCCCTTAGGGAAAGAGACCCAGTCAAAGGCAATCCAGTTAAGGAACAATTTTCTCTGATTCTTGTAGATATAGAGGTTCTTGTACAGTTACGGGAGCAGATTATAGATGATGTAGATATATTCTTTAATTCCTTCAGTCTCAAGAAGTTAGCGAATCTAAAGATAGATGAGTCGTATTATGATAAGGAGGCACTCATTCTATCTTGGGCTGAAACAGACTCTACTAGAGTAGCTCTCAACAGGAGGATGTTCATATTAACTAAGTACAGAGAATTGTTAATCAGAAAATTTTTAGAGGCAAGGAAGATCAATTTTGTCCCAGGTGAAGGTTCTTTTGCTACTGATCTCAAAATACTGGAGATGCTTTCCGATCTTCATATGTTTGTGGTAGAACACATGAAAGAACAGACGATGGCACACGGTCTTAGATGGGAGAAGACGTGTTGCTCAAAAATTTTTGAAGGTCGCCCGCGAGATCGAGGTGCTGTAATTGCTAGAACCAAAACCAATCCACATGTTGGATTAGAACAATGGTCTGCGTTGATGGTGTTTGGGTCATTGAACCATGTGGTTACCACTGGGTGAAGATACCACAGCGAGTTGTAAATAATGAGATTTCACGTCAACGATCTTATGATGACTCACTCCCTCCTGTTAGTAAATTTTTCAAGCTGATGAAGAAGCGGTGGGGTGATGTTTGTGTAGAAGTTGCACAATTTTCTGTCTCTGGTAAACTTCTGCCAGTAGGCTCTATTAATTTTTGCCGCACTCTATCAGTTGTGGAGCCAGTTTCCAATTTTGGTTCTCGTAGACAGACAGTCGTTACTCTGGGTTGGTCTCAACTATATACAGCTTTTGTTCAGTATAGTTTGTTCAGTGGTTTGAGTACAGATGATATTCGCAGTTTTGTTTCCTCTATTGCGTTGAACAGATCAGTGCTGAGAGATGTACAGTTAGTTCAGAGTTCAGTTTTGTTAGTCAGCATGTACAGTCTATTGCTAGTTGAGCTGTAGAAGATCAGAATATACAGTTGCTTTTGGACCAGCGTCCTCACTCTCCGTCTACCACAGCTGACTCTTCCATGCACTTTGTTGAAGATGACATTCAGTTGGAAGATGACTCAGCTGCTGATCAGTTTATTTCAACCTCCTCTGCCACAGCTATCTCTGCCTCTATTGCTGCTCTTCGGGAATATTTCTCAAATCTTGTTGCTAATCAATCGAGGGATTCTCGGAAGACGAATAATGCTCTTAACGAAGTGATGTGCAAAATCGAACATGTTGAAACCTTTCGGGGTTTATTCAAACTTAGTCGCCAAGAAGCTCAAAATGACAACAATGCACTGTCGCTAGTTCTAAAAGCTGTCCGCAGTCAAAATGTTATTTTATCGACAGATTTAGAGGCTACTAGAAAAGAATTGAAGGATATCAAGGCTACGTTATCTAAGGATTTTTATGACAAATTAGCTGATATTCGAAACTAACTTCTGGAGTTCCGCGTAGATACACAAGGACAATTGGATTCCCTCAGTACTCACCTTGCAGAACTCATTGCCTTTCTCACTAAGGGCAGTGATGACAAAAAGGGGGAAGATAGTAGCAGCCGCCGCCCTCAACCACCTCCTGACAATCAAAGCCGACTCGGTGGGGGAAGTGGTGGTAGTGGCAATAGAACAGATGAACAGAGCCGTCCTGTTGGAAGTGGTACTAGGGAAAGTGGTAGCAGAGGTGGAAGTCAGAGAAGAGGAGACAGTAGTGGTTCCTCAAAAATAAGAAGATCAAGTGGTGAGTCACCTGTTCGTGGCATAAGATATGGACCATATCCACCAGGTTCACCACCCAAGAGGAGCGCTAAATTTTGGATGACTGGAGAAAAGGATTTTTAAATTCTTTAAATCTTAGTTGTACAAATCTTATGTACCAAATTCAGTTTAATGAAATATAGATATTTCAGCAGACTTTGCGCATTTTATCGTTTGATCATTTATTTAAATCAATAGGCTACTAAGTTTTGTCATCACCAAAAAGGGAGAAATTGTTAAGATAAAATTTATTAGTTTTGGTGATAAAAAAATAAGACAAGAGCTTAATTTAGAAGTAACACTTGGACAGTAAGCCGTTGAAGATGATCACTACTTGTTTGGAGCAAAGTATACTTCAGATGTTTAATTGATCAGTCAGATATTGGGATTGAATATTTCAGTTGTTAGATATCAGATCTTGGTATTCGGGAATATTTCAAGAGTTGAGTTGAAGTACTCAGTTGATGGGTTACTATTTCAAAGGTTGAAGATATACAGTTATCAGTTTCTGGTATAGGTTTTTATGTCAGTCGTGAGAGCAAATCAGATGTTGATCAAGGGTTACGTAATCAGACTTTGGTATTCATTCAGCCGTTGGGTATTTATGTCAGAAGTATATTAATTCAGCAGTTGGATATTTGCTTCAGTAGTCAACATATTTCAGCAGTCGGGTATTTATTTCAGTAGTAAGTATTTTCAGTAGTTGGCTATAGTGCTTTTGATTCAGTCGTGATTGTTGTTGGAACATTCAGTCGTTGAAACCAGCCGTTATGTCATATTCTCAATTTACAAAAAGAAGGATATTTCAGACGTTGGGTATCTGTTGGATCTGTTTTTACAGATCCTGATTAAGTTTTGAATTACACAAAACCTATTGTTGTTATTCTAACAATTCTACTCTAAGTGCGCAGGTTTCAGGTCGTAGATTATGTTCAGCAGATGGTTCACAATATATGTTCAGCAGTTGGTTTGATGTTCAATGGAATAGACAGATGATTAAGCAATGGAGACGTCCAAAGTTATATCAGCTGTTTGTAATCAGGCGTTGGCCAAAGTTGAACCAGCTGGAGCATAATAAACCAGCAGATGATGAAGATCAGCTGCAAGCGCTAAAGAGCAAGTGAACCAGCTGGTACATGAATAGAGAAGCGCGCTGAAGATTAAGTTCCAGATGATGAAGATCAGCTGGAAGCGCAAGAAAGGAAGCATTTATAAGTACTGCTGACGAATCTGTTAGCAGTCGCAAAGATATAAGTACTGTTGATGAATCCATCAACAGTCGCTATTGAAGAAGAAGAAGAAGAAGATTTTGTTTATAAGTACTGTTGATGAATCTATCAACAGTCGCCATTTAAGGAGCTTAGAAGAAGAAGAGTAGCTGGAGCGAAGCGACTAGGTCTTTACTCAACGCAATTGTTAATCATCATACAACACAATGAAAGTAAAGAATGCCATAAATAAA
>KV010038.1:42755-68987 GCA_001598015.1 Dorcoceras hygrometricum
GATTCAGCAGAAGCGCAAAGCGATTGAAGAAGATCAGCAGCGAAATTTACGAAGAGTTGCGAGAAATGGATGTCAACTGCTGAGCTTAATTCAAAATGGAGAAAGCGACAGTAGCCTGCAAAAGTAAAGGACGCTAGTACTTTTACTTTTCAGAGGAGCGTTGCACTAAAATAGAAAGAAGACAAGACAGCCTTCTGGAGCGCTGAAGAGTTTTGGAAGCTTTCCAACGGGAAGTATTTCAGCAGAGGCTATATATTGGAGGCGACGCCCATTGAAGAAAAAGTCTGTCGACAGAGTGAACGAGGCGCTATGCGTTCGTTCAGTTGGTGCATTTACAATACTGTGGGAAATATTCATTGATTACACAGTGCACCAACAGAGGGAAAATAATCTGAAGTGAAGCTGTCAACTAATCATTCGAGAGAGAGTTTCATTGCAGTTGACAGTGTAGCTAGAATTAGCTTGTTAGAGCATTTCCCTCATGTGTGAGAAAAACAGAGAGTTGAGCGTTCATTGTATCAATCTCACACACCCGGATTCATTCACATCTGTTTGTGAATGAATCTCGAAATATGTTCACAGATTCCGTCCAAGCATGATGACGTTAAACTCTTGTGTATGTAGTTAGTCACACAGTTGCGGCTGATGTGCAGTTAAGAAGTAGTGGATCCTTCCGAGGTGGAAGAAGGGGAGATGTAGGATGTTGATATCCGAACTTCCATAAACAAACCTGCTGGTCCATTACTTTAAGCTTTCTGTATTGCATATTTACTTAGCACGCATACACGTTTACAGTTCAGCACCGCACGCATAAACAGAATTCAGCACTTAGCATCGCATTTCAGCAGCACACACAAGCACGAGTCTTGAACAGATTTATGTTGAACATAAATCTGTTTGAGCTGTTTTAAAATATTAGGATTCAGTTCTGGTATTTTCCGCATGATTTTTAAATCATACCAGATCTGTCTCCGGTGCTCTGGTTATTGTATATGTTCAAGAACAACGAGCTATTGCAGCTCAAGTTTGTATCAGCAGCGCAAAATTGCTTTGAATGGTTTTTAACAAAAAGCGCGTCTGCTGATCTTGTAATCCTATTTCAATACGGACCATCAGTATCTATTCAGGCGTTGGATATCTAATCAGTAGTTGGACACTCAGCTGTTGCAAAGATTTAGTTGGCGTTATCTCTTCAGCAGTAACAGTCACGTATTCTATCAGTGATGAACTATTCATCTTCTTCAAGAAAGAAAAAGCTGTATTAACAATAAGAGAATTCAGACGCAAACGACGAATTGATTCAAACACGATTATATATTCAAAAAAGAAAGAATCACTGGTGAAGATTGAATACGTACTATTGCCTTGAATTAAGAAGACAACGTCGATACTATTTTGGGTAAATAGTACACAGTATACAGAGGACGTTATATGGTGATTTTACAGAAATGGAAAGACGACAATTTGGCTCTGACGAAGCGCAATTTACCTTAGTGGGGCAGTACATACCGTAATCGTGATTTGTTGAAGATTTACAAAGGAAAATAGCTTTTATGACCGTTGAGAGCAAAGGGTATAAATAGCATAAATTTGAATTGAAGAACCTCTCGATTACTCTCGCTCACTCTCCATTTGCTCTCGAATCTTGATCCAAGTCATTCATCATTTTCCACTATTCTCGAGCTTACAGTCTTTCGAAGTTATCTCTCAAAAAGCTCACAAACTCGAAGAACACAAGTGTTGATTTTCACAGACATTACCTTCGAGTCATCTTCTGGTTCACTTGTTGAATCGCGTTTCTTTGTTTAGAAACCAGAAGATTTACAGTCTCAATAGATATGTATTCACTGTTATTATTCTAGATTGAGTCTGTAACAAACGTGCTACACAAAAGCCGTTTGACAAACATATCAAATTTTGTAAACAGCAGCTGCGACTGCTTTGTGATTGGTGTTGCTATGAGTTCACGTTAAGTGCTGCTTGCGTGACTTGATGTTTGCAAAAGGTTTGTAACCATCAAATCTTCTAGTGGAACCTTCCTGAAAAGGAAGAAAGGGTGACGTAGGATATTAATATTCGAACTTCCATAAACAAACTCTCGACTGTTAAACTTTTACATTGTCGCATTTACTTACTGCTTTAATCTGTTCACAAATTTATTGGCTTATTTCCGCACTTTTTGTTAGCTGAGTAATTTGATTTAAACTGAGATCCTTAAATCTGGTAACTCGGTTTTTAGTTAAGCGGGTGCTTGTAAAACTGTTTTAAAAGGTTTCTAAAATTTGTAAATACAAAGAGTTCATTCAACCCCCCCCCCCTTCTGAACTCTTGCAGCTATTTTTCGAACCACATTGATCCTATCATAAGCTCAATTTCTTTTGATCACACTTGAGTCTAGGCACACTGTTACTTGTTGCATGTGCATGACTATGTGGCTTATTTTCTATGTGATATTTGTTCCTGTGTGATCTTACCCTCTTAGTGCCTTCGTAGATGCCGCCTTGACGTAGGGGTAGAGGTAGAGGGCAGTTTCAGGAAGAGTCCAAAGTACAGAACGAGGAAGTGCAGCGTAGTGTTCCTCGTCGTGGTCATGATTGGTAGGTTGAGATTGAGGTAGATGAGCTGGCAGCCCGTGTGGACGACATGGAACTAGTGATTGTGAGACCTGGATTTGTATTAAGATTAATTTGTTGGATTGTATCGGTTTTTGGAGATCTCCGCTGGTTCAAATCTCTGTTTGAGAGTTTGGTTTGCATTTTCGGGTCTGAAATAGTATTTGGAGCAATTCTGGATGTTTTCGTGTTTTTGAGATTTTTGAGTAAAAGCTGGTTTTGTGAGCTAGCAGCTGGTCGGTGGCAAAACCAGTCGAAGCGGGTTTTGGTAACGCAGGGTATGAAACGCCGTCGTTTGCGTGAAGTCAGGTTGCGCGTGTTGAAATCAGCAGATGCATTAGTGTATTTGCGTTGAGGGCTAAAACGACTGCGTTTAGATTAGTTGGCGCGACGTCGTTTCGATGTTGCGTCTGGTACCAGCTGGTGGAATTGCGTGCTATCAGATTTGATGACGTCAGTGGAGCGACGTCGTTTGGGTTAGTTGCAACGCTGCGTTTTGAGGTTGCGACTGGAACCAGCAGAGAGAAGCGTTGCATTGTTTTGTTCTTGCGACTGGATACCCAGCTGCTGGTATAGTATCCTATGCGACGTCGTTTGAGTAAGTTGGTGCGACGCCATTTTGAGAACCAGCCGTTATTTTGCTTTGCGATTTGTTGTAGCGTTGTTGGAGAAATCAACAGTTGGTTATTGCGTCTGCTGGTTAGTTGGTACCTGCTGGTTTGGGAAATTAATTGTGTCGACTGGTTTTGTCGGTGGACAATTGATTGTGTTGATTTCATTCATTGCAAGTGCTATTTATAGGAAGGCTTGGTCTTCGAATTGTGATATCAATTCCATACTTTGAAAATATTTCCCTCGTCTGTGTTCTTCGTTTCGAACCCTAGAGCACTGTTCAGCCGTGAGCTTTTCCGACGAATTCCCGACGTTTCCGGTGGTTGTTTTGCTCGTGTGAGGTAGCGTTGGACTCCTCTCGAGAAGCTCTATCACTCTTCACCAGTTTTAGAAGCTGTAATTGGCTAGTTGAGGAACACGAAGTTGCTGCCGTTCGAGTGTTGCGTCGACCGGGTAGAACTACGTTCTGGTTTTCGGTGAGACCTTGTTCCTAGCCATAGTTTTAAGCTTCACGTTTAACTGTTGAGGTATATTGGGCAGCTGGTTGAGTGTGACTCCCGGCCGTGAGCTTGTTTAGCATCCCGTATGATTTATGTTGTGTATGCCGTGTGTTTATCAGGCTTTTACCAGAGTCTTCGGGATTTCCTTGTGGTAATCAGCGTGTGCTAATTATAGCCCAGAAGTATAAGGTACGGATTTGAGCTTGATTTAGCTTGGGATTGGCGTGAGATATTATGCGTGGCTGCTGGGATGTTTCGGTGAACTTATCTGTGTATTGCTTGCTGAGCATTGGTGTTTATGCTAGCTGTTTCATGTGAATTGCATACACGCATTCGTTCATGCATATTTCAGATCCCTTATGTATCATATTTTGCAGCCTTGTATCTTGTATTGCTGTTGTTGATTCTTACCAGGATGCGAGGGCGAGCGGCGATACCGCACTCTCATCTCCCTGCTGGGATCGTTAGCCACCATGAGCTGAGTGGTTAACTACCACAGTTCATGGGCGAGGCAACAGCAGGTTGGATTGTTTGATGCACCTGGTAATTGGGTGTAGTGTCATGGCGAGTGGATCATTACCACACTGTGAACACATCCCGTGGCCACTGTATGTTGTTGATGATTCTTGGAGCTATGTTTGAGTTACTTAGCTCCCTCGAGGGTCGAGCTTTCCATTGTTATCCGGCGTCTCATGCATAGCATCTGCATTTTATCTTATGCATTCTTTAGGCTTTATCTGTTGCTCTCCGTACTGGGGTTTGACCCAATGTCCCTCTGGGGCTTGGTTTGTTTCTTTGTTATGTTGTTTTCAGGAAACCTAGGTTCTACAGCTGGTCGTGGTTTTAACCCAGCTGGTGGTGCCCCAGGAGGTGGCTAGCGTGTCCCAGTTGCATATAGCATACTTATATATATGTATCAGTTAGCCAGGGGGATGCCCTGTGCTTTGTCGTTGTACCCGTAGGGGAGTCTAATACATGTTTTGAATTTATGTATGCTCTATTGTTGGTTGTTTTATGAATTGAGATATATTTCGAGTATTTCCTATTTTGAATTATATGTTTTAAACCGTCGGGCCTAAAAGCGAAAATTTTACCCACTTTTTGATAGCTTCCGCATGTGTTTGGGTTTTTACTCTGTTGTGAGCACGAGGACTGACAGTGATGGCGAGGTTTCAGCGGATGAATCCTCAGATGTTTAATGGGGACGAGCCTATTTCCGATGCGGAGTCCTTGTTGCAGCACATTACCGGGTTGTTTGACCGTGTCAGGTACGACGATGAGCGTAGGCTGAGTTTGCTTCGTTTCAGTTGAGGAGAGGTGCCGAGCGTTGGTGGAGAGGTGCTTCTCGTGCACTAGAGGAGACTGGTGTAGGTATTTCGTGGAACAGTTTATGTACTGGTGTAGGTATGTCCCCGAGTCCTATGTTAACGCCAGGGAGCGTGAGTTTGATAACCTGGTACAAGTATCTATGTCCGTGGTAGAGTATGCCCGGAGGTTTTCTTCTCTCCTTGCGTATGTTCCGCATATTTCTGGCCGAGAGAGGGCGAAAAGGAACAAGTTATTGGAGGGACTGAATGAGGAGTTGTATTCTATGGTGTTGGCGGGTTCACCTACGAGTTATGCGGATGCGGTGGACAAGGCTATGGATATTGAGGAGGGACTGCAGAACCGTAGGTCTCGTGTTAGGCCGCAAGTGTTGCAAGGTAATCGTCCCATGGTTTCGGGGGTGCAACCTTCCCAGTCCGTGCAGTCATCCCAGCCACCGCAGCAGCAGGTGGCCCAACAGTCGGGACACCATAGGTTTAGACATTGTGGTCGTCAGTTCAAGAAAAAGTCTGGTTCTAGTTCTTCGGGCTCGGGTAGTTCTAGCAGCGGCAGTAGTTCCAAGGTCTAGTTTTGTGGCCAGTGTGGAGGAAGGCATCCTATAGGGCAATATGTAGGTGTGCAAGGTTCGTATAACGTTTGTGGACAGTACGGACACTTTGCGAGAGTGTTTCCTTTATCAGGATCACAGCACACTGCTGCTCCACCGCAGGGTCGAGGTGGATCGTTTAGGGGTTGTTCTTTTCCTGCTCCGTAACAAAGGTTGGGAGAGCCCGTTTCAGCAGCCTGGTCCTTCGCGTTTTGGACAGTCTTCCCAGGCCCAGTTTTCAGGACCTCAGTTTGCCAAGGTGAATGCCATGACAAGAGAGCAAGCGGAGGGCACTCCAACATGAGTGATCGCAGGTACTTGCTTTGTCTTTGATTTTCCTGCGCGTGTGTTATTTGATACAGGAGTATCGCATTCGTTTATTGCTAATGTATTTGTGGTTGATCATGGTTTGCATGCCACTTATTTGAGTGATGTTGTGTCTGTTGCAACCCCTGTCAGAGCGAGCCTATACTCCCAAGAGATTTTGTTGAATGGCATTCTTAGGTTTGGTGAGAATGTATTGTTAGCAAATCTGATTAGGCTTGTGATGTGGGATTTCGATTGCATAGTGGGAATGGACGTGTTGTCTAGTTATAGGGCCACTGTGGATTGTTTCCATGGAGTTGTGAGTTTTAGGCCCCAGTTTGGCGAGAAGTGGACTTCTATGGTTTTTATTCCCGATCGAAGATTCCTTTAATCTCTGCGATGGAGATGTTTAGCCTGTTCTCGTTGGAGAATGTTGGATTTATGATCTATGCTCTGGATGCGTCTTCTTCTTCGCGCGTAGAGCTTAGTGATGTTCCCGTTGTTCGCCATTTCCCGGATGTATTTTCGGAGGGGATTACTGGTTTTCCTCCGAAGAGGGAGATAGACTTCATCATTTAGTTGGTACCTGGTACATCTCCTATATCTCGAGCTCCGTATCATTTAGCGCCTGCTGTGTTGAGGGAGCTTAATGTTCAGCTTCGTGATTTGCTGGAGAATGGTTTCATTAGACCTAGCATGTCACCCTGGGGAGCGCCAATCTTGTTTGTCAAGAAGAAGGACGGGACAATGAGTATGTGCATCGACTTTAGGCAATTGAATAAGGTGACAGTGAAGAATAAATACCCTTTGCCGACGATCGATGACCTGTTTGATCAGCTTCAGGGTTCAGCTGTGTTTTCTAAGATCGTTCTGCGTTCGGTTGCGCATTCGAGAGCAATATGTTGCAAAAACTACTTTTCGTACGAGGTACGGGCATTATGTGTTTTTAGTTATGACTTTTGGATTGACGAATGCCCCAGAAGTCTTCATGAACTTGATGAATCGAGTCTTTAGGGAATTCATCGATCAGTTTGTGATTGTGTTTATCGATGATATCGTTTTCTAAGATCGTTCTGCGTTCGGTTGCGCATTCGAGAGCAATATGTTGCAAAAACTACTTTTCGTACGAGGTACGGGCATTATGTGTTTTTAGTTATGACTTTTGGATTGACGAATGCCCCAGAAGTCTTCATGAACTTGATGAATCGAGTCTTTAGGGAATTCATCGATCAGTTTGTGATTGTGTTTATCGATGATATCTTGGTGTACTCTAAGACTCCGATGCAGCACAAAGAGAATTTGATGTTGGTTCTTCAGACGCTTCAAAACTCGCAGCTGTATGCTAAGTCTTCTAAGTGCGAGTTTTGGTTAGATAGAGTTGTGTTTCTGGGTCATTTCGTTTCAGTTGCAGGTATTTCTGTGGATCCCAGTAAGGTTAGGGCAGTTGTTAACTGGGATCGTCCCACGAATGTTGCTGAGATTCGTAGTTTCTTGGATTTGGCTGGCTATTATAGGAATTTTATATAGGGATTCTCTAGTATAGCTTAGCCAATGACGCAGTTGACTCAGAAATATAAGAGGTTTGTTTGGACCGAGCAATGTGAGAACCGCTTTCTGTTGCTCAAAGAGAAGCTAACTTCTGCGCCTGTGTTAGCTTTGCCGTGTGGTCCTGGTGGTTTTGTGGTTTGTGCAGATGCTTCCTTGAGTGGATTGGGTTGCGTGTTGATGCAAAATGGTCGAGTCATTGCGTATGCCTCTCGTCAGTTGAAATCGCATGAGACTCGTTACCCAGTTCATGATTTAGAATTGGCAGCAGTGGTCTTTTCCTTGAAGATTTGGCGCCACTATCTGTATGGAGAGAATTTTGTGGTGTATTCAGACCACAAGAGCTTTCAATATTTGTTTTCTCAGTCAGATTTGAACATGAGACAGCGTAGTTAGATGGAGCTGCTTAAGGATTTTGATTGTGAGATCCAATATCAGCCTGGGAAGATGAATGTAGTTGCTGATGCATTGTGCAGAAAGGCTCAAGTGGCGATGCTGGCTTCGTTGCAGATTTCGAAGGTCCATGAGCATCTAAGAACTACTGGTTGGCGGTTTTACCCAGGTAGGATTATGTTGTGGTGTCTTCTTTTCAAGTTGAGCCATAGATTGTTTCGAGCATAAGATAAGCTCAGATAACAGATCCATCCATCCATGAGTTGAAGCTGAAGGTGAGATCTGGACAGTTGGAAGACTATTTTGTCTCATCTGATGGTTGTTTAAGATTCCGTGGCAGTTTGTTTGTGCCAAATATGATTGATTTGAAGGAGGAGATTTTAAGAGAAGCACACTGTAGTAGACACAGTGTCCATCCTGGTGCAAGAAAGATGTTTTATCCTTGAAGTAGCATTACTGGTGGGCAGGTTTGAAGATTGATGTTGCTGAATTTTTAGCCCGTTGTCTGAATTGTCAGCAGGTCAAGGCTGAAAGGATGAGACCTGGTGCTTGGTTGCAGAGCTTAGAGGTGCCCCAATGGAATTGGGAGCACATAGCTATGGATTTTGTGACCCATTTGCCTCGTTCTAGCAGAGGTTGTGATGCTGTGTGGGTTGTTATCGATAGGTTGTCGAAGTCTGCTCACTTCGTTCCCTACAATATGACCTATTCTTTGAAGAACATGGCGAAGCTGTACATAGATTTTGTAGTACTTTGCATGGTGTGCCGGTTTCTATAGTTTCAGATCATGATCCGAGGTTTACTTCCAAGTTTTGGAAGAGTTTGCAAACAGATTTGGGTACCAGATTGGCGATGAGCACAACATATCATCCCCAGAAAGATGGTCAATCTGAGAGAACTATCTAGATTTTAGAGGATATGTTGAGAGCTGTTGTAATGGATTTTACTGGTAGCTGGCCAGATTCGTTGTCTTTGGTTGAGTTTTCATACAAAAACAGCTACCAGGTCACTATAGGTATGGAACCATTTGAAGCTTTGTATGGCAGGAAGTGCAGATCACCTGTGTGTTGGGAATAAGTGGGGGAGAAGTAGCTGTCTTCTACAGAATTGGTTCAGCATATGAGAGATCAAGTACATCTGATTCGCCAACGAATGAAAGATGCACAACATCGCCAAGCCAGCTATGCGAATAAGAGGCGTAGGCCTTTTGAATTTTAGGTTGGTGATCTGGTTTTCCTGAAAGTTTCTCCTTTCCGCAGTGTTATGAGATTTGGTCTCAAGGGAAAATTATCGACTCGTTATGTTGGACCATATGAGATCTTACAAAGGATTGGACCTTTGGCATATCGGATGTTGTTTCCACCATATTTGTCCTTCTTACATGATGTTTTTTATGTGTCTATGTTGAGGAAGTATGAGCCATATCCGTCGCATGTGTTGAGAACCGATGAGGTGGAGTTTGATCGGACTTTGAGTTATGTGGAATATCCCTTGTAGATCTTGGATAGGAAAGAGAAACAGCTGAGGAATAAGACCATTCCTTTGGTGATGGTTCAATGGAGCAAACATGGTAGAGAAGAAGCTACGTGGGAACCGGAAGAGAAGATTCAGTGTGAGTGGCCGCATATGTTTGAGTAAGGGCTGTATCAGATTCCAGTAATTGGTTTTTTTCTTGTTGTTCCCAGTAGTTGTTTGCTTGTGGTTTTCCAGTTGTCTTGAACTCTTGGTTTTGTTGAGTTTCTGTTTAGATCCGGAGTAGTTTGATTTTGAGGACGAAATCATGTTTTAGTGGGGGAGGAATGTGAGAACCGAGAGTTTATAAGATTAATTGAGTTAATTAATCTGGTTTAGTATAGACCAGATTTGGAAGAGCCAGCTTTGAGTTGGTATGCTTGGCTAAGTTATCGGGTCTGAATAAGTCTTTGAAACAGATCTTGAGAGTGGGAGAATTCCCGCGGGAACTGATCAGATTTGAGCGTTGTCAGCGCTGGGTGCTCACGTTCAGTTTTGGCGATGGAATCTGATATCGCAGGTTTTCACAGGTGAGCTAGCGTGTTTTTGTAGCGAGTATCTAAACTACGTCGTTTGGATTAGTTGGAACGACAACGTTTTGTCTTAGCGGGGAGACTCAGATGTGAGAAGCGGTAGCCTTCAGATTTCTATAGGATCTGAGTGTTGCGATGCGATGTGTTTAGCATTTCAGATTTGAGTAGCGGGTGACGTATCCAGATGCGAGTGTGGATTCTATGTGATGTCGTTTGGGTAAGTCGGGATCTGTTTATACGTAGAGTCAGATCTGATGTGAGATTCAGATCCGAGTGGGAAATCAGTTTTAGATTTAAGTTGTCGATAGGTACTGTTCATCAGATTTGAGCAAAGTTGGCCTTTAATTAGAGGACTTTGCCTTCGTTCTTTATTATTCAGCTTCGATGCTTAGAATATTTCCCGATAGTGAATCCTGTCGCGATACCCTAGCTACTGTTCACAGTACCTTATCTTCTCCGATTACCGACGGTAGACAGTTCCGATTGAAGTAAGAGTGGTAGCGCTGGACTCCTCTTGCTAAGACGCTTCGTTTGGTACAGCTTTTGGAGGCTTGCGTGAAGCTTGGAGAGATTGCGAGACATCTCCCTTCTGTAGTCTGTTAGCATAAGCGTGGATTTTCTTCTGCCGTCCAGGTAGCTGTTGGGTAAGCTTTAAGATCCTACATTGTGCTTCGTTTAGAGCCTTCTGTTTTGTTAGAAGGGTAGGACAGATTTTGTTGAGCTCATAGCTCCCAATTCGCAGTTTCTGCGCTATTGTCCCTGAGATCTTGTGCGTTTTTGCTTAGCAGGTTCTCGGTTCTATGTTGCTCGGGACTTCGTTGTTGTAATTATAGCTCAGAGCTGAGGTACGGTGTGAGCTTGTTTTACAGTGTTGGATTTAGCATGGATATGTGTAATTGCTTTATGTTCCGTTGTACAGTGTATGCTTTGTGTTGCTTTTTGTTATCTGTTGCATCTACATTCACACATGTATCATGTTGAGCTCAGATTTTGCTAGCCGTGCCTTGTTGTATTTGATCTGTGTGTACCAGGATGCTTGTTTGGAGGCCGAGCGGGTAACTGCCGTCACCCTCATCTCCCTGCTGGGATCTGTTAGCCACTATGAGCGGAGTGGGTAGCTCCCAAACCTCATGAGTTGGGCAAACAGCAGGTTGAGCTGTGTTTTGCATCTGGTATATCGTGTGTGGAGACGAGTGGGTATGTAACGCCCCAAAATCCATAGGACTACATATACGAATCTTGTTTATTTTCATTGGGTCAAAATGACAATTTAATTGTTGGCAAAAGCTGTTTTTATTGATTTCAGACAATGAGATGCGTCGCGGCTGGTTCCAGCAGATGACTCCAAGAGCGATCATGAGCAGGTTTTAAATCGATTGAAAATATCTTTAAGGAGGACAAATGATTTATATAAAAAGGGTTTGGTGTTTTATAAATTAAAATGATGTGAAGGGAATTTTACAAAAATTTGTACAACTTGGTTGAGGTGTGTCATGCTTTATAAACGTAGCACCTTGACACTAATCCCTTCCATATAAATAGCTGTTTTGAAAGCAAGATCATTATCATTTGGAAAAAAAATCTTTAGTGTTCTTCACAATATTTTCCAGAGGAGTTCGTGTATTGCTCAGGGATAAGATTCTTGTGGAATTAACAACGGTTGCAAAGCTTTGTTAAGGTAAGTAAAAGCTGACCCTTTGCTACACCATTTAAAGCTTATATTGATTTAATTCATTTTATGGATCTTCTTGCCTATATGTTATAGTATGTTGAAGTTCATGTTTAAAATGATTTACGCATGTTCAAGGAAAGAAAGATGGGGTTAAAAATAATGTTTTACTGCTTCCAAGTTTTTCCAAAAATTTATTGATGTTTTAAAATACTGAGGAGTTCGAGTTTGATTCAAGTAAGTTCATGAATGTTCTTCCTTCTGGTGAATGGTAATATTTGAATTTGACGCTATGTAATCGGATGTTGTTGGTCGAATCAGTATAAAGTCTGGTTTGATAGATAACAGCTGATAGCGTAGCTGTCGTTTTGATGTTGCAACACCAAGTTCTTATTCAGATTTAGTTTCCTATGTCAGCGATTGAATTTCATATTTAAATTCAGCAGTTACATTTCAGCTGTTGCATTTGTTCGTAACCAGCTGTTGCATTTGCTCGTAACAAGCTGTTGCATTTGTTCGTAACCAGCTGTTGTATTTTTTCGTAACCAGCTATTGCGTTAGTTGTATTCAGGTGTTGCTTTAGTTTGTATTCAGCTGTTGGTTTGTTCAACACCTGAAAGCCTTTGTTTAAGTTGTGTTGACGTCTGAGTTGACCAAATCAATTCGTTGACAGCTGAGTTGACCAATCATATTTCATAGTTACAGCTGTTCACTATTCAAACAGTATCCCAAACTACGGATGTTTCCTACTTCAACGACATCGTTTCATTTACTACGTCTGTTTCAAATGTTAACAGATATTCTTGCAGCTTTTTTACGATAAACGTGAACAGTGAAGATCTGTTTTGTTTCAAAGTATTGTTTCACTTTGTTACGACTGATTTCATTTCAGCGGTAAGTTCCCAACAGTCGAATTCGATACTCAGTAAAGTTTTAAAATGGGAATCGAGAGTTTTAAATGATGGAACCCGATTATGTTTAAAGAGATTTCAAAGAAAGAAACAGATATTCTTGCAGCTTTTTTACGATAAACGTGAACAGTGAAGATCTGTTTTGTTTCAAAGTATTGTTTCACTTTGTTACGACTGATTTCATTTCAGCGGTAAGTTCCCAACAGTCGAATTCGATACTCAGTAAAGTTTTAAAATGGGAATCGAGAGTTTTAAATGATGGAACCCGATTATGTTTAAAGAGATTTCAAAGAAAGAAAGGATGTTAAAGGAACAAAAGTTATTTTTAAGGTTTATGGCATAGATAACAGACGATCACAAGGAGAAGGGTGAGTAGTCGTCCAGATGTCGGCTGCCCTTTCATATGAGCTATAGGCTAAAACTGATATCGGAAGCCATTTTGATCAAAGTGCAACACGGACATAAGGAGAGCTTCTAAGCCATAAATCAAAAGAAAATGATATTGATGATGAGATCTGGGCTATTATCCCCTATCTCCAAGTTTATGAAATAAAGAAATGTTTAAGAAATGTTTACGAATGAATGATATGTTCATTAATGTTCCTTTAACTCAAGTTATGTATGTTTCAGATGTCTGCCTGCGTTAAATGAATTCGTTAGTACTCAGATTTTACTTGCTGAGCCCCTAGGCTCATTAGATTTTAAAATGGTGCAGGTATGACAGCTGAGGAGCGAACAGGAGGTGAAAACTGATGGCAGCTGCTGAGTGTTGTGTTTATCAATGGCCAGCGTTTTCCATGTCATAGATGATGTTGTATTGTATGTTAGGCATCTGTATTAGATCAATTTACAACAGTTGTATATTCAAACAGAATTTCAGATGTTGTAACTCGCAATTGCAAAATTTATATCAGAATCGGTTTTCCGCAAATGTTTTTAGTAGTTAGCTCGCAAGTGAGTGTCTTTCAGCTTTTGGTTGAGTTCGTGTTTCATTCTTTTAAGTTATAAGAAATACAGTTTATAACAAATTGTCTTTCAGCCCTTCTTTTATTCAATAATTTTTATTTCACCCCAAAAATTCGTGATTCCCATGGGTTCGGACGTCACAGGGTAGCTCCCATATACTCACACACCCCATGGCCACTGTTGTTCAGTTATCTGATTCGTTCGTTGAGAAATTCTTGAGATCCTTTGGCTCCCTTCCTTCGGTTGTAGCCTCATCTCATGCATAGCATTGCATATTATCTGTTGCTGTCCTATGCTATTTTACAGTTTCTCTCCGTACTAGGGTTTGACCCCGTGTCCCTCTGGGGCTGGTGTTTGTTTGCCTGTGTGTGTTTTCAGGATACCCTGGTTTCACCTCTGGTCATGGGGTTGATCCAGCTGTAGTGTCCCAGGAGTTGGATAGAGTGTCCCAATTATATATAGTAGATGCATATGATATTTTTGTTATATTTTATTGTATCTATGTTGAGCGAGAGACTCATCGCTCTGTTTATTTGGGAGTCACTCTAGGTTTGTATGTTGTATGAGATGTAGTTGGGTTTTTAAGCGTTGTAAAACCTGTATTTTGAGTATTGCAGTATTTTAAATTATGTTATCTTTCAGTTAGGCCAAAAGAGAAAATTTAACAACTACTTTATTGCTTCCGCTATTGTTATTGCGTGGTTTAACTCTGAGTTGAGCACGAGGCCTGACATATTGATTGATCTTCAATTCCAGGGATGGTACAACTTTCTTCATTGAAGTTAGCTCTTTAACAATATCATCCATAGCCGTGGTAGAGGAAGGTAGTTCGATTGACTGTTGAGTATGTTGGGCTAGTTCTGGTGTTGCCATCCGATCAGCTTGCGTACCCCAATACTATACAATTGGCAATTCTGACGGATCAGGAACCTGACATTCCTCATTATTATCTGAATCAGATGAATAAATAGATATCCTAGAATTTTTTGGACTGGATGGGGTCGGAGCAGCTTGATCCTGGTTTCTCTGCTGTTTGAGCTTGACGCCCCACATCGGGAGCCCAGTGCTCATTTTCTAGAGCCTGTTTCTCTGGGGCCGGTTGCCCATCCTTAGGGTCCTGATGCTCCAGGGCATGTTGCCCATCCTCAGGTTGAGCTTGATGCTCCCATGCTACTTGAGCCGGATGCTTAACTTGTATTTGGAAGGTGAGGTGCGTGAGCTGAGATTTGAGAACTGACCAGGATATGCCAGGAGTGATATCAATAGATGCATCACGGTCTGTAGATCTCTCAGGAAATGTAATAGGAAGACCATCTTTGGCTTAAAATAGACTAACACTCCTCCTGGATTTAGCCAATTCAACATCCAAAAAACGAATAGACAGTAAATATTGATTAGCTGATGTCTTATCTTTGTTAAAATCTTTCTAGTGCTCAGCTACAATGCTGAGCATATGTTGCTCAATCATCTTGTACCATATGATCTCCCTTCTCTAGAGCAACTCATGTAACTTCTCCGTCTCTGCCCATGGAAGCAATAAAACTTTAACGTTAGCAAACTCTTCCATTAGCTTTATAGACGTAATCCTGATCAGCATGTAACTAGTTCGGAACCTACGCCATTGGTCGAACAAGAGGATTTGAGGCTTCACCTTGTCCCGTATATCCTGAATAACCAAAAATTAGTGCTCCTCTACTGGGTTCGGTCGATCAAAATGAGGTAAGAATCCCTTTCCCTTGTTAGCTGGGTCAATCTTGGGTAGAAAATGAGTGACCCAGTTGATTTCCTGTATCTCCACAGGAGCAAATGTAGAACCACCAGCGGATACCCTGCTAGCTAACTCCTTCGTCTGTGGAGCAGAAGTAGATACTCCCTCAGCCTCATCTGGAATAGTAGGAACTGGCTCAAGAGTAGAGTCAGCTTGGTCAACATCTTTAGTCTTCACCGGCCATTGCCCCTTTGTTCTCAAATTTTTATTAATCTTTGGTAGAGGGAGAGACACAATATTCGGAGTTATATGGAGCTAAAATAAGTTTTCTATTGGCAGCAGCTACTCCTGTTCTAGCTAGAGTCACCAGAGTAACCTTATCAGCGTCTGAGTTTGTCTCAGAACGCACCCGTGCTGGAGCAACTGATCTCACAGCTACCATCTTCTTCTTCACCTTTTCATTCTTTGGCTTGTTCATCAGAGACTGCAGATCATCAGCAGTAGTTTTTTTTTTACCTGTAGTATCCCTTGATTGCTTGCTCGTCGCAACAGATTGTGGAGCAGCTTGATTCTTCTTCATATAGGTGAGAACCAACTTATGGTTCAACACATTAAGGGGATGAAAGGCCACAGACTCCCCAAGATATGCCTTCACCAGCTTCTCCAATAGAATACTAAGGGTCACTGCGAATCCCTGAGATTGCTTGCCAGGCATATCAACCATGGCAACTACAGTTTGAAATAGAATGTGTCCCCATTCAATCTTCAATCCTGCGCTGATCTCCACCATCATTTCAAACTTTTCGGAGGTGACTACATCAAACGATCCAGCTTTGGCGCATAAAGACTTCGCCACTATGTCGTGCAGCAATCTGTATTCTACCTTCAGGTATTTCTTCTTGTTCGGGGCCTGAAAGGAACATAACAAAACCTTCATGTCGGCCACTGCCTTGGCCGATAGCCCCGAAAAACTCACTTTTCCCTCTGTTGGAAGGTAGAACATTCAGGAAAAACAACCTTCATAATCACCAACTTTCTCTTGTCCGTTGTACTCACAATAGTCCCTGCAATAACCATTGAGCTCGCGATGAACTGATTCTGTAGGGACTGTACTTTTCTAACTTAAATAATAAGTTTTGGGGTTCGAATTGAAAAAATCTAAAAGTTTGAATCTGTTTATTACGGTCAATCAATATAATTCGGGATCGAATTGCAAAAGAACAGAAATTTCTTTCTTAGAACTGGAAAACAGATTATATTCATATAAATGAGTGGAAATTCATACAACGTTCGAAGGTACAATTCTGTTCAGATTACATCAAAACAAGGAATCAGTAATCTGTTATGTTTCAAAATAGTAACTATATTTCTATACAACAAAACAGAAGAGATTGAAAACTGAACGGAAACTATTGTCTACAATAAACAGAACTGAACACAGAACTAAAAATGTTGTCCACGATAAACACCTCCAGTCTGTTCCAGCTCACACCATCCAGCTCCCTACTGTTCATCACCTGCACTCAAGAAAACTAGTGAGCCAAGGGGCTCAGCAAGTAAATCTGGAATAACAAAAGCAGGCAATACAAGCATATCAATAACATTATCTGTACTGTAGTTCAAATCTGAATAAACGTATACTGAGTACAATAATTCGATAAGGAATCTGTAAACTGAGGAAGTTTGAAAAGCTGAACAACATAATCTGTTAATATGGAGAATTTGAAAGCATAACTGCACATGTTTGAAAACATTTAATTGCTTTTAAAAGGAAAGATCTTAAGTATTTCTCAGAGTCGTGATTATAAATCACCCTGTTCTCTGTTCTTGTCATTTAATCGAAATATGGCTTAGACACCTGTACATAGGTCAACGTCGTTTGATCAAACTGTCATCTGATATCAGGAACTGGGAACAAATCTCATCTATCGCAATTGAAGGGTATGTAGTTCGTCAACAACAACATGATCCCATCCGATTTGAAAGGCGCATACTGGTTCGTCAGTCAGCGTCCTCACCCTTCCCGTATAGACCATCTGTTATCTATACCATAATCTCTTAACATTCTGTAAAACTTTCTTTTCTTTCTTTTCTGTAACATACTTTTCTTAAATTTGTTGATCTGAAATAGATCACCGTCCAGTATGGTTTGCTGTTTTAAAACCCTCTTGATGTTCAGAAACTATTGGTAATTTATGGGATTTCAATCGAAGAAGAAAATTGAAATCGTCTTTGAGTATGAACAATACGTGTCAGGCCACGTGCGCTAGTACAAAAATTAATCACAAATATGCCGAAGCATCATAAAAATAAGGGCTAAAAATTTTCGATAATGGGCCTGATCCAATATCATTTCGAAATACATTCATACTTAAAATAAGACTCAAACAACAACAGTCAATAACACGAAAACTGATCCCCAATAACATAAAGGCACAGGACATCCCCTGGCCCAATATAAATATCAATACATTGGGACTCAAATCAAAAAGGGGATCGACCAGCTGAAGCTCCATTCTGTCCAGCATGGTTACCTGAAGAACCTGCCAAAGCCAATACAGACCAAGGCAGCCCAAAAACAGGAAAACAAACGAGTTCAAACCTCAGAACGAAGAGCACAATAAAAGAATATATCATATTAGACAATGCAATATATCAATCGTGCAATGCATGAAAGAGCTACCAAGAATCATCGGTAGGCAAATAATAGCACAACGACTCAGCTGTGCTGATCTCATCAATCATCATCATCTTGTGATCTTCAGGTGCGACGACTCCGCCGACCATCACAAGGCAGTGTGGTATTCAAGCACAATGACTCAGCTGGCCACCACACCAAAACAGCGTTGGACCTTTCAGGCACGACGACTCAGCCGACCGATCACAACGTGTAAAGCGAATCAACTTCTAAAAGAATCAGGCTCAATATGTATGCATGAATGCACAGCAGACTCATGCTTAATCAACGCATAACATCACACGCACAAAACACAGATATGAGCACAAATTATTCAGCAAATAATACAAAACACAGCAGCTAATACATGATAGAAATATCCCAAAGCTGATAACAAAGTTGCTAAAATCTAGCTCAATTCGTACCTCAAAGCTCAACAGATCTTACAACAAGAAGTCGCAACAACCAACTCACGTCAACTGCCCAAGCAGCTCCACGGAAACTCAGCAGAAGCTACTACAAGCTCGAATTTGTTAAGATATCTCAAAATCAACTCAAATCTGAACTCAAACAGCTTAGTTTCTAAAGCCTCGTAGCTCACTCAGCTACCTCAACTCTACAGAGCACTACTCAGCTCTCAAAAGAAACTTAAATAGGAAAAGTATCACTTACCCAAATCTGTTAAAGAACAGAAGAACTACTGGTCCACAATCGCGAAGACACTCAAGCACTACAGCTACTTCACGTTCCTCAAATCCGGCAACTCCAGTCTCCAAAATGGTATTAATCGAAAGCCCTAGAGAAGACGAGCTCAGTGCTACCAATCTTGCTCCAAACGGCGGCGACAAACGATGGCAATCGACGGAAATAGGGTTTGGGTGAACAGTAGAAATCGAGGGTAATCGGGGATGAAGATAGGGAATATAAGCTTTGAAATACTCTAAGTAACATCAGCACTTACATTTAAATCCTCAATCAAAACTACAGTAGAAGTCATCAGAAACTTATACAGATCTCTCTCTCCAACTCAGATCTTGGTGTTAGAGTAGATGCCCAACTAGCCAACTTGTGGCGTGTGGGTTCATAGACTCTTGTATGAAATGATCTTTATATATGATATTCGCATTTATTTATGGCATTCTTTACTTTCATTGTGTTATGATGATTAACAATTGCGTTGAGTAAAGACCTAGAATGCACCATAGTGTATGTTAGATGTGATAGTGGGTATGACGGCTATCATGAAACACATCTAATAGTCACTATGTATTCTGAATTAGTTCCTAGTCAATTGGGCCGTCAAAATGAGGATAAGGCCGCCCGAGCTTGAGACTAGTATCTGTGATGCAAATTATCATGTTTCATTGGTAGGGAACATTGTGATGTTCTGAGCATGCAGATAGATAGTGACCTGGTGATCTATCGAACTACCCTCGTTCGGACTTTCCAAGTGGTTACCATTTGTCGAGTGGATAAGTCCGAGGTCTTGGTTGTACTGATTAGTCCTCACGACTCGAAACGTCAATGAGACTCTACATGATAGGCGTCTCACTTTGACCCGTTTGCCAACTCACTTGGGGTCATCAGGCGGTGGGATTGGGTGAGACCCCGATGCATGTAGGAGTCGATGCTTCGTTGTCGAGGATTCACCGCTCGCAGACATGCATGGATATCCTATGCTTTCTGAGAGGATAATAGTGTATAAATCTCTGGCCAGAGTACTAGAAGTGTTTTAGGTAAATGAGTTTACCTAGTTACACTCGCGATGTCACTATTCGATCTCCAAGATGTATGCATAGCTATCGGATCTTTAGCGACTCTCGATTTACGAATGGTCGTTGATCTGATCGGGATATATGGATTGAAAGGACCGTACTGTACGCTAACCACGACCAACTGGTTCTTGCAGGCACTATCTGTGATACTTAGGGGATCATTGGGAGATGTTTCTAGACGCTCTTACCATGATCCGATGGGCAAGTCCGGAATTGTGATTCCGGAGCCAAAATGGTTGTGGGCCCACGGCTAGCTGTATCCCTGAACCATTGAGGGTCACACAAGCACTGGATTCGAGATTCCCGCACGGATACTGAGCTCAATGTGTTGAGCATGGGAAGAGGATTTTTGGGAGTGCGACTTCCTAAAAGTCAACAGGGGTCAAATCATGATTTGTCGCTGTTGAGGGGCAAAATGGTCATTTTGCACTGGGGTTCTGAAAAATGGTTTTTCAGATCATAGTATTCAGTTTTGGAAACTGAGTCGATCGGTCCGATCTGATCGGCGATCGGAGTTACGATGAAGTCACGGTGATAGGGATGAACCAAATGTTCATACGTTGGACCCGGGCCCGTTGGACCGGTCCAAGTTTATCACTAGTCTACTTAATGTAGACTTGGAGGCTTTAATCACAAGACTTGATTACACAAAACCCTAACCCTAGCTCCTAAGCTTCGGCCGCCCCACCTCTCCTCCAACCTCATGCCGCCGGCCGCCGCCTCCGCCCCTCGTCGGAATTTGTTCCGACCAACTTTTCGAGGAGAATCCGTCCGTGCTGATCTCGTCAGGCCTTCTAGTGCAGGCTGACGAAGGAGTCTCCCTTCCGATCGTGGACCTGATTGACGTAATCTACCACCGCCTACTGTGAAGTGCCGGTTTCCTCGTGAAACTGGTCGGAGCCAGGCGCCTAGACGCCAGCAAGGTAACTTACTAAACACCCTATGAATGGTTCATATTGTGTCATTATTGAATTGTATTGAACGTTTCCCTGCCTAATTTTGTTCTTCCGCTGCCTCGCCGGGAGACGGGATTCGGATCCGCCACGGTTCCCCAACAGTGGTATCAGAGCCAAGGCTCGGATCTGATCAATACAATTGTTGCCTGAATTGTATCGATTTCAATTGTTTCAAAATCAAAAAACCAAAATTTTATCGCATGTCGACTGCCCGGCGCCGCCGCTTGCCTCAGCAAGCGCTATTGCGCGTGCTGGCCGCGCGACAGGCGGCCGAGAGTTGCTGGATTTTCACTCAAGGGTTGCGCAATCTGCTGGTGGAATCACGCACATCGTTGCGCCGACCAGTCGATGCTGCTTCGTGCATGGATATGCGACGGAGATGCGCAATCTTTGCGCCGCGCTTGGCGCGGCAGCGCGCGGCCTTGTGCCGCGCGCTATGGTGGCGACGGCCGCCGCCGTGCGGCCGCCGTCCGGCGAATCTCCGGCAGCGTGCGACGGCTAAATTTCTTCTAGGTTTAGTTCGGGCCTGTCCCGGGCAGCCCATGAAGTTTTCTGGCCGATATTCGATATCGGGCCCATCTCGGCCGATTTTGAAATTTTGAGATTTTTGGGCCCAAAATTGTTTTTCGCCCAATATGATGCAATTAAAATAGCAAAATGTGATTTTAATTTTAAAATATGAGTTTATAATGAAATATGATTTTGTTGATTAAAATTTGATTTTATCGACAAAATACGATTTTATTATAAAATACGATTTTATGATTAAAATATGATTTTGCGATAAATAATTTGATTATTTAATTTATGCATGTTAATTAGATTATCTGCATGATTGGGATGATCGAGAGTCATGCCCAATGTGTTAGGTGTATGCGATAGGTTTTTATGATTTCGGTTTGTAAATATTTTTTATTATCATTTTAAGTGGGCTTGTTTGTGGCCCGTTCCCACCCCTTGAAAAATGTATCCTTTATATTTCATGGTATATTTAAATGTAATTTACTAGATTTAGTGGGAGGACATCCGAAGACGGTGGACAATGACGATCAAAGATATTGAAGACCGAAGATCTGTAAAACCGGAAGCATTGTAATAGGATTGCATTGCATGTTGCACAACCCCTAGGATTGGACCCAGGTCCGTGGCTGACAACCACGGACCGCATAGATCTCGCGATCGATCATCCCAATTTTATATATATGTGATATATAGTTAGTTGAATCCGCATGTTTTAAATATGATTTAAAATATTTGCATGAGACCAAATTTTCAAAAATAAAATCTCTCGTTTTAAATATGATTTAAAATTAATATCAAGTTAAATGTTTATTCGATAAACTAAAGGGAATTTAAATTTGTTTAAATTATCCCTACCTTCCATCAACAATGGGTGTACGCCGATGCTACCCGTATACATGGCACGACTCATATTATTGAGGGGGTCATGTATGCCGGAAAGCTGTCCACGCCATTGACAATTGTTGTGAGTTTGGTTGGAACTCCCTTTAACGTTGGCTCATATTATTGGGGACGTTAAGGGGACCGTCCTTCACGACTCAACATTGATGGGTCATCTTGACACGTGATAGTAAAAGGCGTCATATTATTGGGCCCTTACTGGACGTGAGGTGAATACATGGAGGTTGCACCGGTTGCAATCGGAAACTACCTTTTGGGGGCCATGGATGGCTGATATTATTCGGGTCCATGATCGCTTGATTGGGCTCCATGTACCCACTAAAGAAACTTGCTTTCTCGATTTCATTAGAGGGTGGTGAAATCGTTAAAATAGTGGGAGGGTAATTCATAAAACTTAACGACCTTGTTTTATGTCTTAGCGATTATTTTATATATAGTTCGTGATGATTGTCTGTTTTCTTTTCAGTATTACTGCTTATATAATGGTTTTGATGAAAAACCCGCTCGCTGCTATACTTGATAGCAACAAGTTCACCGGTCTGAACTACCAAGACTGGCTCCGCAACCTCAACCTTGTGTTGGCTTCGGAGAAACTTCTTTATACGATAGAGAAGTGCCCTCCAAAGGAAGCCCCTGCCGATATCAGCCCTGAGGAGCTGGTTACGCTTAAACAATGGTGGGACGACGAGGTTAAAGCTCGATGCCATGTGATGGCGTCGATGTCCAATGAAATGCAACGGCGCTTTGAGAAGACAAATTATGCTGCTGACATACTTTTTCATCTCAAAGAACTGTACGGGGAGAACTCTCGACATGAGAGGTTCACGGCTGTCAAGGAGCTTATGACGAGCCACATGCGCGATGGGACATCGGTCCGCGAGCATGGGGTTCATATGATTGGGCTCGTTGAAAAGCTGTCGGGCCTTGATATCACACTTCCACACGAGCTGTCTGTGGACGTGCTTCTCCTCTCACTGCCTGCTGCATGACCCCTTTGTGGTCAACTTCAACATGAACAAGCTGGCAGCCACCCTTGAAGAGGTGGTTAACATGATTATAGTGTTCGAAGGAACCATAAAGAAGGACAAGCCCGTCCTCCTCATGGGCTCTTCTTCCTCGGCGAAGAAGGGGCCCAGACGCAAGGGAAAGAAACGTTCTGTTGGTCTTAGCCCGATTTCAGCGCACGAACCCACCGACTTTTGCCGGTGCTGAGGGTGGTGCTAGGGCCGAGGCGTGGCTTGTTCAGATGGAGGATCTATTTGATACCTTGGAGTACGCTCCGGAAAAGAGACTGAAGTTGGCAGTGCTGCAGCTGCGGGATGATGCGCAGCGCTGGTGGAAAGTCACTTCTAGGATGCTTCGAGATAATTGGACGCTACTCACCTGGGATGGTTTCTGTGAGGCTTTTCGACAGGAATACACTCCAGAGTCCTATTACGCCAGCCGAGAGCGTGAGTTTGATAACCTGAAGCAGGGTGACATGCGTGTGGCCGATTATGCGAGCCGGTTTTCTGCGCTTCTAGTGTACATGCCAGCTGTGGCGAACCAAGAGCGAACGAAGAGGAACAAGTTGAAGGGGCTTGAGACCTGATCTTTACCGGATGGTGTTGTCTGGGTCTCCGGCGACTTTCATGGAAGCTGTGAACAATGCGGTTGATATTGAGGAGAGTTTGATGGATCCCGAGGCTCCAGTGCATCAGACGACCGCGCGTGCTTCTCAGCCAGCTCAGGCGGTGTCGCAGTCGTATCAATCTCCACAGGGGTCACAGCAGTTGAGTCGCCAGCAGTTCCGACCTCGAGGGAAGCAATTCAAGAAGAAGGGCCATTCGAGTTCCTCTGGTTCCGTGAGCTCTGGTTCTGGCAGTGGTTCAGGTAGTGGTTCTGGCGGCGGATTTTGTATTCAGTGCGGAGGGAGACATGAGACTTCGCAGTGTCGTGGAGTTAGAGGACTCTGCCATCTTTGTGGTCAGCCGGGACATTTCGCTAGAGCGTGTCCTTAGATTGGAGGGCGATCTACTGGTCAGTCGCAGCAGGGTTCCGCTGGTAGTTCTTCTCAGCGACAGCAGCCTTTTGTGCAGTCCCAGCGATCGGGTTTTCAACCTCGTGAGCCGTCTCGTTTTGGAGGACCTTCCCGACCCCCGTTTCAGATTCCCCAGCAGGCGCAGGCGAACGCCTTGACGATGGATCAGGCTTAGGAGACGTCAGGCATGGTGATTAGAGGTACATGCTCTATTTATGATTATCCTGCGAGAGTCTTGTTTAACACTGGTGCATCACACTCTTTTATATCTGAGATGTTTGTGTTTGAGCGTGGGTTGAGTTCTTCCCCACTGTGTGATGTTGTTTCTGTGTCTACTCCTGCTGGTGTGAATCTGTGGTCTCGAGAGGTTGTGGTAGATTTCCTGATTAGGTTTGATGAGCATGTTTTGGTGAACTGCGGGTGAGAGGTGGGATTTCTACGGCACGGATTCGAGGTTGAAGATTCCCCTAGTGTCCGCTATGGCGAAGTTGTATATCGACCATGTGGTTAGATCGCATGAAGTTCCGGTTTCGATAGTGTCCAGCAGAGATCCGAGGTTCACTTCCCGATTTTGGAAGAGTCTGCAAGCAGCAATGGGTTCTAGATTGGCGATGAGCACAGCCTATCACCCACAGACAGACGGACAGTCTGAGCGGACTATCCAGACTTTATAGGATATGCTGCGAGCAGTAGTGATGGATTTCAGCGGTGGTTGGCAGGATTCGCTTTCCTTGGTAGAGTTTTCGTATAACAACGGCTACCAAGTCACTATCGGAATGGCTCCGTTTGAGGCGTTGTATGGTCGAAAGTGCAGGTCCCCGATTTGTTGGGAAGAAGTTGGCGAGCGACAGCTTTCTACACCGGAGTTTGTTCGGCACATGAAGGATCAAATTTACTTGATTCGGAGTAGAATGAAGGCTGCTCAAGACCGTTTCTCTAGCTATGCGAACCGTAGACGTCGACCGTTAGAGTTTGAGGTTGGCGATCGTTTGTTTCTCAAGATTTCTCCTTTCAAGAGCGTGATGAGATTCAGATTTAAAGGCAAATTGGCTCCCAGATTCGTTGGTCCCTTTGAGATTATCGAGAGGATTGGACAATTGGCTTATAGACTGAGGCTGCCCGAGGAGTTAGCCGTGATGCATGACGTGTTTCATGTGTCAATGTTGAGAAAATATGAGCCGGATCCGTCCCATGTTTTGAGAACTGACGAAGTTGAGCTGGATTCTGCCTTGAGTTATGTCGAATATCCGGTGCAGATCTTGGAAAGGAAGGAGAAACAGCTGAGGAACAAGACAATCCCGTTGGTGATGGTCCAATGGAGCAAGCTTGGCCGAGAAGAAGCGACATGGGAAGTTGAGGAGAAGATGAGACAAGATTGGCCTCATCTGTTTGAGCACTGATCGTGCAACATTTCCAGGTACATTTCTGCTTTTGTTGCTAGATGTCTGAATTGCCAGCAGGTCAAGGCTGAGAGAATGAGACCTGGTGGATTGCTCCAGAGTTTAGAGGTGGCCCAATGGAATTGGGAGCACATCGCCATGGATTTCGTGACTCATCTACCTCGATCGAGTAGGGGATGCGATGCGATCTGGGTTGTGATTGATAGACTCTCGAAGTCAGCCCATTTCATTCCCTATGATGTGAGGTGTTCGATAAAAAAGATGACGAAGTTGTACATCGACCATGTGGTTAGATCGCATGGAGTTCCGGTTTCGATAGTGTCCGACAGAGATCCGAGGTTCACTTCCCGATTTTGGAAGAGTCTGCAAGCAGCAATGGGTTCGAGATTGGCGATGAGCACAGCCTATCACCCACAGACAGACGGACAGTCTGAGCGGACTATCCAGACTTTAGAGGATATGCTGCGAGCAGTAGTGATGGATTTCAGCGGTGGCTGGCAGGATTCGCTTTCCTTGGTAGAGTTTTCGTATAACAACAGCCACCAGGTGACTATCGGAATGGCTCCGTTTGAGGCGTTGTATGGTCGAAAGTGCAGATCCCCGATTTGTTGGGAAGAAGATGGTGAGAGACAGCTTTCTACACCGGTGTTTGTTCAGCACATGAAGGATCAGATTGACTTGATTCGGAGTAGAATGAAAGCTGCTCAAGACCGTTTCTCTAGCTATGCTAATAGAAGACGAAGACTTTTGGAGTTTGAGGTTGGCGACCGAGTGTTTCTCAAGATTTCTCCTTTCAAGAGCGT
>KV010038.1:76465-103232 GCA_001598015.1 Dorcoceras hygrometricum
GTGGATATCCTATGCTTTCTGAGGGGATAATAGTGTATAAATCTCTGGCCAGAGTACTAGAAGTGTTTTAGGTAAATGGGTTTACCTAGTTACACTCGCGATGTCACTATTCGATCTCCAAGATGTATGCATAGCTATCGGATCTTTAGCGACTCTCGATTTACCAATGGTCGTTGATCTGATCGGGATATATGGATTGAAAGGACCGTACTGTACGCTAACCACGACCAACTGGTTCTTGCAGGAACTATCAGTGATACCTAGGGTATCATGGGACGATGTTGCTAGACGCTCTTACCATGATCCGATGGGCAAGTCCGGAATTGTGATTCCGGAGCCACAATGGTTGTGGGCCCACGGCTAGCTGTATCCCTGAACCATTGAGGGTCACACAAGCACTGGATTCGATATTCCCGCACGGATACTGAGCTCAATGTGTTGAGCATGGGAAGAAGATTTTGGGGAGTGCGACTTCCTAAAAGTCAACAGGGGTCAAATCGTGATTTGCCGCTGTTGAGGGGCAAAACGGTCATTTTGCACTGGGGTTCTGAAAAATGGTTTTTCAGATCATAGTATTCAGTTTTGGAAACTGAGTCGATCGGTCCGATCTGATCGACGATCGGAGTTACGATGAAGTCACGGTGATAGGGATGAACCGAATGTTCATACGTTGGTCCCGGGCCCGTTGGGCCGGTCCAAGTTTATCACTAGTCTACTTAATGTAGACTTGGAGGCTTTAATCACAAGACTTGATTACACAAAACCCTAACCCTAGCTCCTAAGCTTCGGCCGCCCCACCTCTCCTCCAACCTCACGCCGCCGGCCGCCGCCTTGCATCGCCGCAGCCGCCCCTCGCCGGAATTTGTTCCGGCCAACTTTTCGAGGAGAATCCGTCCGCGCTGATCTCGTCAGGCCTTCTAGTGTAGGCTGACTAAGGAGTCTCCCTTCCGGTCGTGGACCTGATTGACGTAATCTACCGCCGCCTACCGTGAAGTGCCGGTTTCCTCGTGAAACTGGTCGGAGCCAGGCGCCTAGACGCCAGCAAGGTAATTGACTAAACACCCTATGAATGGTTCATATTGTGTTATTATTTTAATTGTATTGAACATTTCCCGGCCTAATTTTATTCTTCCACTGCCTCGCCGGGAGACGGGATCCGGATCCGCCACGGTTCCCCAACACTTGGTACTAAACAGCTTTCATTCATAGGCAGAAGCCTCTCTGATGATCTGGATAACAGATCCAGATCTGTGTTTTGAATTACACAAAACCTATTATTGTGTTTCTAATGTATTTACGTAGTGTACAGATATTAAGATCAACAAGTAGAGAAATCTGAAGAAATCTGCATCACCTAACGAGAGTTCTAGTAGTTCGATCAGACGTAAGTAGGAGAAATCTGGCAGAGATGATGAAGTGAAGAGAATATGAAAAGGAGTTTATTAAAACTGGAGGATCAACAGATTTGATTACGTGGTCAGACTTGCTTACGTGGAGTCCAGCTGTACTCATTGGTTCAGTAGTGAAGTCTGACGAGAAGAGAAAAGAAGAAGACATATCAGATGTCTACTGTAGAAGACATATCAGATGTCTACTGTAGACGTCTATTGGAGTTAGATGCAATAACAGGAGAAGAAACTGGACGTGTCGAGGAGAAGAAATCTGGAAGTGACGAAGAAGTGAGGAGAAGTCTGGTACGCGAAACAGTAGAAATCTGGTGAAGAGAATTACAGAGAAGCACTCAGAAGATGGCAGTAGTAGAAGCAATTGGATGTTAAATAGGAGAAGTCTGATCAGGAGTAACTATAAGAGAATTCTGGAGAAGTCTTGAAGTGTGAAGTCTGATCAGACGTAGAGATGTGAAAAGAGAAATCTGATCATGTAAGATAGGAGAAATCCGATGAACAGTAGAAGTCTGAAGATGCAAGCAGAAGATGGAATCAGATGTCGATGCATAGAGGAATCTGAATCAGATGTGGAGCAGATGATTCAGATGAGGAACAAATGTTAATCAGTTGAGAAGAAATCTGGAACCAGTTGTTGCACGTAAATGGATCAGCTGGAACAAATGCGAAGAGATGTCAATCAACAGTTGGAGTAATTTAACAGCAGATATTCAGATGTTGTCCAGAAGATGAATCAAATCCGATGAACAGTAGAAGTCTGAAGATGCAAGCAGAAGATGGAATCAGATGTCGATGCATAGAGGAATCTGAATCAGATGTGGAGCAGATGATTCAGATGAGGAACAAATGTTAATCAGTTGAGAAGAAATCTGGAACCAGTTGTTGCACGTAAATGGATCAGCTGGAACAAATGCGAAGAGATGTCAATCAACAGTTGGAGTAATTTAACAGCAGATATTCAGATGTTGTCCAGAAGATGAATCAGCTGATAAAGATGAATCAGCTGATGAAGACGTATAACAGATGTTGAATCAGCTGTTGCAACGAAGTTGCGATCAGATGTTGAATAAGATAAATCAGTTGTTGCGCAAACATAAATGAATCAGACGTCGATGTGAAGAAAATATTAATCAGACGTTGCGCGAAGAAAAGATCAATCAGACGTTGAACCAGTTGTTGCGATAAGAAGGAAATGGTTCAGCTGTTGCGCGTTAATGAAGATGAATCAGCTGTAAGGACGAAAAGTATCAAATGTTGATCAGCTGTAAGAATGTTGATATATCAGATGTTGACTGTTGATCAATTGAAGCAATCAGCTGTTGGAACGAATTAATTGAAGCAATCAGCTGTTGGAACATAAAAGTCAAATAAGAAGACAACAGTTGATGAAATGTTGTGAGCGAAGAAGACAACAGCTGATGAAATGCTATGACAAATCTAGCGAACAACTGTTGAACAATTTGCTGGAATACATTCAGACTCAATCAACTTTTGGAAATAATCAATGGCTGAAATTGAGTCGTGCAAATGCCTTAAATCAAGGGGACAAGATTAGTACTATTCTGGGAAATAATACAATATACAGAGGTGATTGCACAAATTTGGGAAGAAGACAAATTAGCCTTGACAATCACAGAAGAGAATTGATTCTACTGTCTAACGGTTATATCTTTGAGGGAGGCTTTATATACAAGAAGATTTGAAGGAATCAATGATGCTGGTAAGAAAGACAAAAACAAAGAAATTACAGAGGGAAGAAAACAGGAAGATGAAGCAGTCGACCATCATTAGAGAGGAGCTTATTGCAGTGTCGACTGCTGAGTCTTCATTAGCTCTTTAGGAGCATTTCCCGAGTTTGTGAGATTTATTTTCATGAGATTTGAGCGTTCACTATAAAAATCTCACACACAGAGATTCACTCACACAAACACGAGAGATGTGCGAAATTGTATAGTGAGTGAATCAAACCCAAAATGCAAAAATCAGATCCCGTCCAAGCATGAAGACGTTGAACTCTGTGTTTGTAGCCTTTCTCACATAGGCGTAAAACAATTGAGTGACACAGTAGAGGGCTGGTGTAGAGTCTAGGAGTTCACCTGGAGCGATGCTCGGTGATTGGGTCTGCGGATCAAATTCTTCTAGTGGAACCATCCGAGGCGGAAGAAGTGGAGACGTAGGATATTTATATCCAAACTTCCATAAACAACAGCAGCGTAATTTCTTTGTGATTTACAGTTCCGCATATAATTTATTTTTAGCACGCATGCATCAGATTGCACACACAGTAAGTCGAATAGATTTCTGTTTACAGAAATCTGCTTTGCACCGAGTTTTTTTTAAAATTCAGGATTCAGTTATGGTGTATTCCGCATGATTTTATTTAATACCAGTTCTGTCTCCAGTGCTATCGTGTTTTATGTTCAAGAACCCGAGGTATTACACCTCTCAGTAGCAGTGCAAAATTTTTAACAGTAGCATCGCTCGCTCTTTCTTTTTTATTTGATCAGATCTCTGGGTTTTGTGTTGATTAGTTTAGTTCTCGGGTGAAATCTGATCCTTCGGTCCTAAGACTCTCGGATCTGGTTCTCTAACGTCGGTCTTACTTATCAAACGAAGTAGCATCGGCGTCCGCTCTCACAACAGATCCCGCTAACGCTACTCAGATCTTGGTCACATCTGAATCACCAAACGCACTGGTCTTCACAGTATCGTTGACCAACGTTGACATCTGAACAACTCTGGACAACTGACCACCGCTGACTTCCTCGAGTTGAAGCTCACATCTGCTCACACCCGCTAAGCAGATTTCACTCTCTAGCGTCAAGTCTGGAAACACAATACGACAGTGTTTCACTCCCTGCTTGAGATAATTCACGCAAACAAACAAGGGCCAGACCTAAACATCCAGATTTCGCTCAAATCTGAAATCCCGATACTCAGAAACTCAATTAGCTAATTCCAAACCAAATCTGGTTAGCTAATAAATCATACTTAGCAAATTCTAGTCCTCACATTCTCCCCCATCTTAAGAGATTTCGTCCTCGAAATCAAAGGCAAACACAGGGCGGAAACAACTAAACACTAGAACTTACCAACACAACTCCACTGTCAAAGCTCAAACAGATGAGGCCACTCCTGCCTCATCTTCTCTTCAACCTCTCAGGTAACACTCTTGAAAGGAGAAACTTTGAGAAACACTCGATCACCAGCTTCTAACTCTAGAGGTCGGTGTCTCTTGTTAGCATAGCTAGCATGTTGATCTTGAGCAGCTTTCATCCTACTCCGAATCAACTCAATCTCATCTTTCATGTGCTGCACAAACTCACGAGTAGACAACTGCTTTTCACCAATCTCTTCCCAGTAGATCGATGATCTACACTTACGGCCATACAGCGCTTCAAAAGCGGCCATCCCTATAGTCACTTCGTAGCTGTTGTTATAAGAAAACTCAACTAAAGACAAGGAATCCTGCCAGTCACCACTGAAATCCAACACAACAGCTCGCAGCATGTCTTCTAAAATCTGAATGGTCCTCTCAGATTGACCACTGGTCTGTGGGTGATAGGCTGTACTCATAGCCAATCTCGAACCCATCGCTGCTTGCAAGCTCTTCCAGAATCGAGAAGTAAACCTTGGATCTCTATCAGACACTATCGAAACCGGCGCTCCATGCAATCTCACCACATGGTCAATGTACAGTTGCACCATATTCTTCATCAAACATCTCACATCATAGGGAATGAAATGGGCTGACTTCAAAAGTCTATCAACAACAACCCAAACAGCATCACATCTCTACTCGATAGAGGCAAATGCGTCACAAAATCTATGAGGATTGATAAATTCGAATTTAGAATTTTCAGATATTGGAATTTCGAATTTTGGTGATATCTGTTGACAGCAAGTTACTGTAGCGAGAGGGGTGATGCGTCATCGTTTCGATGTGTTAACGCATGGTGATATCTGTTGACAGCAAGTTCCTGTAGCGGGTGCAAAACGCCGTCGTTTATATTAGTGGAGGCGACGTCATTTTGGTTTCGTGCTACAGATCGCTATTGAGGGCATTTAGTTCATCGGATATGATGATGTAGGTTGAACGACGTCGTTTTGGCTCTGTATGGATCTGTTGTAGCGTAGCGCTTTGATCAGATTTGCTGACGTGTCCGGAGCAACGTCGTTTTGATTAGCACTCGTTGTGTTGCGTTGCGATTGCTGTCGTGAGCTTCGCACTGTTGAAGAATCTATTATCAGTAATTGTACTGTTTGGTCAGTGTACATTTCTTCATCAGCTACGTACTGTTTCCGTTGCTGTCGGTAGCTGCGGATAATTTAAGAGGATTGGTCGTTGTTTAGTGCTTGCGTTCAGAAGTTGTGGAATCTGTTTCTGTCGGTGGTTATTTTAACATATTTCTCGCGTGTATATTAGAAGCTTTGGCCTTCGATCATTTTATCAGATTCCATACTTAGAGAAATTTCTCCCGATTGTCGACCTTTGTCTCTAACCCTAGAACACTGTTCACCCGAACATTTCTTCCCTAGATTACTGTCGATTCTAGCCTTTGTTTTCGACGGTTTGGGTGGCGCTGAACTCCTTGAGGCTTGATTTTCCTATTGTTACCCATTAGAGACTGTAGAACGACTTGTGGAATAGAGCGTGAAGCTGCTGGTGTGCGAATATTTCTGGAGAAATCTGGCAGAGCGTTCTTTGGGTGTGGTGCGCTTTTGGGTAAATGATTCCTTGCCAAGTTTAAGCCTCGTTTAAGAGTTGACAAGTACTCTGTAGGATTCAGTAGTTGAATTATGCTACTGGAGCTTAGAACCTTAGATGTTGAGTTCGAATTTAACTGATTGTTAGATACCTGGTACAGATTCGAATTCCAGGGAGTCTCTACCGTGATTGCCGTAGCAGGATAAGGCTGACTTGCTTCAATTGGTTGTGCCGTGCCTTGTGAATCTGTTGAGGTAGAAATCAGTTGTTGAAGGTACGAATTGGAGCAACTCTGGACAGCTTTGATGCTTGAGCATGCGTATATTTCAGGCTATGAAATCTAGTTGATTTTGATGATTGTAATTGCGTGAGCAGAATGTGTTTTGTTGATTGATTTATGTTCTGTTTCGCGTACTGTGATTTGTATGCATCTATGGTTGAATTATGAAGGCATCCATGCATACATCTTGAGCCTGTTGACAGATAGATTGATGACCTGATTGAAAGCCACGTTGTGATTGGCCGACTGATGAGTCATGCCTGAAAAGTCCAACGCTATAATCGGAGTGGTGACTACCGGATTCGAGTGTCTACCACCGAGCTGTGATGGGCTGACGGGCTCTGAAGATCACGGACCGATGATTTCCCCGGTTGATACACCGTGCGGGTATAGAGGCTGACTGAGATGATTGCCAGTTGATACACTGGTCTAGATATCCGATCCTTGATAGCCTCCATGCATTTCATAGCATTGAATATAGCATGTTGCATGATTAGCTGTTTTCATAGCTCTTCGTACTGAGGCTTGACCTCGTATTTGTTTTCCTGCTTTTGTGTTTTGGGTCTGTGTTGCCCATTTGCAGGATCTTCAGGTAACCAAGCTGGATCGAGTGGAGCGCCAGCTGGTCGATCCCCTTTTCCTTGAGTCCCAGTTATATTATGATATGTATTGAGCCGGGGGATGCCCCGTGATTCTATGTATTTGGGGATCTATTTTTGATTTGAGATTTGTGTTACCAGTTTTGTATTACTTTGAGTTAACTCGTATTTTGAGTATTGATATTTTGAATGAATGTTTTGAGTTCAGGCCCATTTTAATTCAAAAAATTTTTAATCCCGATTTTGCTCTTTCGTGATTATGTGCTTAATTGTGCTCTAATTCTGTGAGATTAGCACGGGGCCTGACAAAATCCATGTCTATATGCACCCAATTCCACTCAGGAATTTCTAGACTCTGTAGCAATCCACCAGGTCTCATCCTCTCAGCGTTGACCTGTTGGCAATTCAAACATCGAGCTACAAATCCAGAGATATCACTCCTCATGCCTTCCCACCAATAGTGCGACTTCAAGTCATGATACATCTTCCTCTCGCCCGGATGCACACTGCATCGATTACAATGAGCTTCATTCAAGATGGATTCCTTCAAATCAATCAAATACGGAACCGCCAATCTACCTCGAAATCTCAAGCATACATCAGAAGCAACCGAAAAATCCTCAGACTGACCATTCTGATCCTTAATCTTCAACTCATGAACATACGGATCAGTCCTCTGCGCTGTTCTAATGTCTGCTACTGTAACGGCACAAATTTAACGACTGCCCCCACTGTACCAACACTGATCTTTTCAGCGTGTTTTGTCCTCACTCGCACGCACCCTGAGAAACTTCCTAGAGGGTCACCCATTCCAAAATTATCCCAAGTCAAGCACGCTTAACTATGGAGTTCTTAAGTGATGAGCTCCCGAAAAGAATATGCACCTTGTTGTTATGGGTAGTACCAATTAAATCTGATAAGCCTACCTCAACTAACCTCAACATCATATATAACTTTCCAGTCTCGTAATCCCTCTAATTTCGGTGTGGGATCGGTTCATTCATGTGCCCCTTCGCCTCTAGAAGCCTGCCAGGAGCCGCTCATTGTCCGTGCAACCTCTGGCACCGGCGATCACTCCCCGCCCTCTTTGAGCCCCGGACCTCACATGCCCACCAGCTTCCGCTTGATTCGTCCCCGAACCACACCGTGCTAAGAGAGGTCGGCTCTGATACCATATGTAACGCCCCAGATTTAACGACTGCCCCCACTGGACCAACACTGATCTTTTCAGCGTGTTTTGTCCTCACTCGCACGCACCCTGAGAAACTTCCCAGAGGGTCATCCATCTTATACATTAACAGGGGATCCCCGGGCCCGGCTACCCGGCTAACTCCCATCGGTACTTTGCCCCACCACACTTCAATTTCTCAAAACATTTTCATACATGCCTTAACATAATTTAACTTTCATGATGCATGCGTTTTATAAAAATCATGCAACTTTAAAACCTTGGCCCATCAATATATTCTAATTTTCTTAAAACATTACATACTTAAATACATGACATGATACATATAAAATTAAATGTATATTAATGGGCCTATGCATTATTTTCTCGGCCCGATCAAGGACTGGCTCAAGCGACTGGCCCACTACTTCTAAGCCCAAAGCCTCAACTCAAACTTAAAATCATACTAAGTCCAACTCAAAATGACCCAACAACTAAGGATGACCCTCTTTAAAATCGATTAAAGGGCTCGGCCCAATCGTTAAAAACAGACTTAAAATTCATTAAAGTAATTATCGGTCCAAAATCCATTAATTTGGCAAAATTCCTAATTTAATAAAATTCCAGCAACTTAAAAGAATAGAATTTGACTAAAAATCGTTGACCCAAAAATAATTTTGACTCGAACTAATTTTTAACTTAAAAGTTGACTTGACCCGGTAAAAACGACCCGAACTTTAAAAAATAAAATTACCCGGTCCAAAAATAAAATAAATCGGACCAGACTTAAAATATTCGACTCGAGACTCGAAGAACCAGTTCCAGCCCAACCGAACCAGCCTGTTCAATTGGACCAAAACACCCCACTACAAACCCTAACCCAAAAACACACACTGGTTCATGCAGGGCAGCGACCATGGCCAGAGCCCTTCCGGCTGAACCACCACCAGGTCCAGGCGGTTCTAACGTGACCAACCTTGCCTCAAACCGTGGCCTAACCAGGGAGAAACAGTCGCTGCAAGTGGACGCACCAGCCATGTTGTGCCGTCGCGACCACCTGATGGTATCAGTGATCGTTCTCTCTGCTCCGGCCACCACTGCCGGATCCCTTCCGGCTGGACCACCCCCAGGTCCAGGCGGTTCCAATGAGACAAACCACGGCCCCAACCTAGCTTGCACGAGGAGAACGAACGCTGAGGAGGCGACGCACGCGACACGCACAAACACGCACTGTGCGGTGTGCGACATCAAGCCATTGGTTCGACCACAATTCCACCACTTCAAACCACAACAAGACACTCCTAGGACCACCATGAACCACTTAACAACGAGCCAAGACCCCTCAAGCATACCATGAACCGAAGCCATGCAAAATAATTCAAAACCGTGAGGTGCACATGAAGAGAGACATATGATCATGGACATGTACATTGAGATCTGAAACATTCACATAAAATTCATGCATAATCTTTGTAAAAACAGTATATTATGATTTATGTGGTGAGAAAAGAAAGAATATAAGATGCCTTGATTGATAGAGAAGCGAAAATACGTGATACCGGAGCGGATATAGCATGATGAGCCTTTAGACTCACTAGGTTTATATTGTGCAGGTGAGCATGATAATGTTGATGATATTACTCCGACCGGCGGTGAGGATGTCTGATTCTCCACTGCGGCTGTTACCCCGTGACCGCTTAGTATTTCATGTTATTTGCTTTTAAACATGTTCAGTTTTTCCGCAAACAATTTTTGAGTACTCTGATTTTTATGATTAGCTTGTGAGACGTGGATTAAGGATTTTTGCAGTCGTTTTATCGTATGTTGAGATGTTATATCTTTAAATGCTTTAAGTTATGTTTTGTTTATAGCTTTAATAAAATGTATATTCCACGTCGGCTAAAAAAAAAATTTAGAGGTTTAGTATGTTTCAACTTTGTAGTTGAAACATATTAAACCTCTTAAATTATTTAATTTTTTTTTAAAAGCCAATGTGGAATAAACATTTAATAAAAGCTATAAATAAACTCATAACTTAAAGCATTTGAAAATATCATCTCAACATCCGTTTAAAACTAACTTTAAAGTATCCCCAATCCACATCGCACAAGCTAACATAAAAATCAGAGTATTTAAAACTGTTGCGGAAAACTGAACATGTTTAAAAGCAAATGACATAAAGTAACTGAGTGGTCACGGGGTAACAGCCGCAGCGAAGCATCAGACGTCCTCACCGCCGGTCGGGGTAATCTCATCAACATCATCATGCTCACCTGCACCATATAAACCTAGTGAGCCTAAAGGCCCAGCATCATGCTCACCTGCACCATATAAACCTAGTGAGCCTAAAGGCCCAGCATGCTATATCCGCTAATAACAAGGTACATATAATAAAACCACATAAAGGCACATAAGTATAGGAACATAATTTTCATGACATGCGTGCATTAAAAGATCGTAAACGTTAAATCATGCTGTAGTCGTACATAAATCATCATAACATATATATTAAGGCACAGCATAATACATAACATAACTTAAAAGAACATGCGAGTCGTATCCATGAAGTGAGAGCCGTTAAATTCGATTGATCAATCTATAAACCAACGTACGTGGCAGTGTGGTTCACCCGACCTTACCTCGGGATCCCTATATGTCACACCTCTATGCTGCCACTTCACCCCGATGTCACACGAGGATCCATAAGCTCATTATCATTATACATTAACAGGGGATCCCCGGGCTCGGCTACTCGGCTAACTCCCATCGTTACTTTGCCCCACAACACTTCAATTCCTCAAAAACATTTTCATTCATGCCTTAACATAATTTAAACTTTCATGATACATGTGTTTCATAAAAATCATGCAACTTTAAAACCTTGGGCCATCAATATATGTTACTTTTCTTAAAACATTACATACTTAAATACATAGCATGATACATATAACATTAAAAGTCTATTCATGGGCCTATGCATTATTTTCTTCGGCCCGGTCAAGGACTGGCTCAAGCGACTGACCCACTAATTCTAAGCCCCAAATCCTCAACTCAAGCTTAGAACAATCCTAAGCCCAACTCATCTTGGCCCAACAACTAAGAACAAACCCTTTTTAAAATCATTTGAAGGACTCGGCCCAATATCGTTAAAAAGGCTTAAAATTTCATTAAAATAAATATCGGCCCACTAATTTGGCTAAAAACCCAATTTAATTAAAAATTCCAGCAAATAGATTTTGACTAAAAATCGTTGACCCGAAATCATTTTGACCAAAACTAAATTTTAACTTAAAAAGTTGACTTGACCCGGTAAAAACGACCCGGACTATAAAAAATAAAATTACCCGGCCCAAAAATAAAATAAATCGGACCAGAGATAAAATATTCGACTCGAGACTCGAAGAACCGATTCAGCCCAACCGAACCAGCCGGTTCAATTGGACCAAAACAGCCCACTACAAACCCTAAACCCAAAAACACACACTGGTTCATGCAGGGCAGCGACCAGCCGCCATTCATCACGCTCGACCTCCATGCTCGGGCCACCATGGCCGGAGCCCTTCCTGACGGATCGCCCTCAGGTCCAGGCGGTTCTAACGTGACCAACCTTGCCTCAAACCGTGGCCTAACCAGGGAGAAACAGTCGCTGCAAGTGGACGCACCAGCCATGTTGTGCCGTCGCGACCACCTGATGGTATCAGCGAACGTTCTCTCTAATCCGGCTCCACTTCCGAAGACCTTCCGTCTGGATCACCCCCAGGTCTTGGCGGTTCCAATGAGACCAACCACGGCCCCAACCGAGCTCGCACGAAGGAGAACGAACGCTGGGAAGGCGACTCACGCGACATGCACAAACACACACTGCGCGGTGTGCGACATCAAGCCATTGGTTCGACCACAATTCCACCACTTCCAACCACTAAAAGCCACTCCTAGGACAGCCATGAACCACTTAACAACGATCCAAGACCCCTCAAACATACCATGAACCGAATCCATGCAAAAGAATTCAAAACCGTGAGGTGCACATGAACAGAGACATATGATCATGGACATGTACATTGAGATCTGAAACATTCACATAAAATTCATGCAAAATCTTTGTAAAAACAGTATATTATGATTTATATGGTGATAAAAGAAAGAATATAACATGCCTTGATTGATAGAGAAGCGAAAATACGTGATACCGGAGCGGAGGACAATGGAGAAGACCACACCTTGAGTTCCAATGGAAAAACTTGCAAATTTTCGGCCACCAAGGGGAGGATGGAGGCTGAAGTTGGCTGATGAGAGGAGAGGCTAGGGTAATTTTCGAGTTTAGGTGGCATGCAAAATCTTTGTAAAAACAGTATATTATGATTTATATGGTGATAAAAGAAAGAATATAACATGCCTTGATTGATAGAGAAGCGAAAATACGTGATACCGGAGCGGAGGACAATGGAGAAGACCACACCTTGAGTTCCAATGGAAAAACTTGCAAATTTTCGGCCACCAAGGGGAGGATGGAGGCTGAAGTTGGCTGATGAGAGGAGAGGCTAGGGTAATTTTCGAGTTTAGGTGGAGGGTGTATGAAAAAATGTACTAAAAAGGCCTTCTACCTTCTTTTATTCAAAGAAATAAGAGCCCATCATCATACTAGCCCATCCTCTAATTAAAAAGGCTTAAAAACATTTAAATTTCAGCCTCCAAGCCTTTAATTTTCGTAATATAAGGTCTCTCAATTTTAAAAATGTGGTAAAAGTCATAAAAATGGCCCGTATAGCGAAAAACGGGTCACCCTCGGTAACCGTGCATAAAATCTCATTGTTTTGGAAATTGTGCATAAAATAAAAAAATTTTGCTTTAAAATATGTCTAAGGGCTAAAACATTTAAATATTTTCGATTTGGTCGTCTCCGGACTCGTCCCCGCTTACCGGTCTCAAACCGTACCGTAATGCGACATGCACACGTAAAGCATAAAAACATCATATAATCACATACATGACATGAAAATCATGATAACATAAAGTTTTCCTCCTAGTCATGCACTCATTTCTACGTAATCCGAATTTCGGGATGTTACAATCTCCCCCCCTTATAGAAATTTCGTCCACGAAATTAAGTTACGTACCGATAGCACGTCTGGAAGGCATCATGCTCACCAAAACCTTATCACGTAAATCTAAGTGCATAACTAAGCGTCTAATTTTTTTTAAAACCCTAAGGACAAAACTCATGCAAGACTAAAACATGCAGTATGCAAACATAAACAAAAATCGTAAAAAAATAAAACTCACAGACTGGCAGTGCGACTTCCGAGCTCCACGCAGCAGGCTAGTATCCCACCAGAACCACCGCTCTGATACCAAGTTAAAACATACTAAACCTCCTAAATTTTTTTTTTTTGAAAAGCAAATGTGAAATAAACATTTAATAAAAGCTACAAATAAAACCATAACTTAAAGCATTTGAAAATATCATCTCGACATCCGTTTAGAACAAACTTTAAAGTATCCTCAATCCACATCGCACAAGCTAACATAAAAACTGAGTATTTAAAACTGTTGAGGAAAACTGAACATTTTAATAGCAAATGACATAAAGTAACTGAGTGGTCACGGGGTAACAGCCGCAGCGGAGCATCAGACGTCCTCCACGCCGGTCGGGGTAATCTCATCAACATCATCATGCTCACGTGCACCATATAAACCTAGTGAGCCTAAAGGCCCAACATGCTATATCCGCTAATAACAAGGTACATATAATAAAACCACATACAGGCACATAAGTATAGGAACATAATTTTCATGACATGCGTGCATTAAAAGATCGTAAACGTTAAATCATGCTGTAGTCGTACATAAATCCTCATAACATATATGTTATGGCACAACATAATACATGACATAACTTAAAAGAACATGCGAGTCGTATCCATGAAGTGAGAGCCGTTAAATTCTGTTGATCAATCTATAAACCAACGTACGTGGCGGTGTGGTTCACCCGACCTTACCTCGTGATCCTTATATGTCACAACTCTATGCTGCCACTTCACCCCGATGTCACAGAAGGATCCATAAGCTCATTATCATTATACATTAACAGGGGATCCCCGGGCCTGGCTACCCGGCTAACTCCCATCGTTACTTTGCCCCACAACACTTCAATTCTTCAACAACATTTTCATTCATGCCTTAACATAATTTAAACTTTCATGATGCATGTGTTTCATAAAAATCATGCAACTTGAAAACCTTGGCCCATCAATATATGCTAATTTTCTTAAAACATTACATACTTAAATACATAGCATGATACATATAACATTAAAAGTATATTCATGGGCCTATGCATTATTTTCTTAGGCCCGGTCAAGGACTGGCTCAAGCGACTGGCCCACTAATTCTAAGCTCCAAAGCCTCAACTCAAGCTTAGAACAATCCTAAGCCCAACTCATCTTGGCCCAACAACTAAGAACAAACCCTTTTTAAAATCATTTGAAGGACTCGGCCCAATATCGTTAAAAAGGCTTAAAATTTCATTAAAATAAATATCGGCCCACTAATTTGGCTAAAACCCCAATTTAATTAAAAAAATACCAGCAACTTAAAAATAGATTTTGACTAAAAATCGTTGACCCGAAATCATTTTGACCAAAACTAAATTTTAACTTAAAAAGTTGACTTGACCCGGTAAAAATTACCCGTAATATACGGCCCACTAATTTGGCTAAAACCCCAATTTAATTAAAAAAATACCAGCAACTTAAAAATAGATTTTGACTAAAAATCGTTGACCCGAAATCATTTTGACCAAAACTAAATTTTAACTTAAAAAGTTGACTTGACCCGGTAAAAATTACCCGGCCCAAAAATAAAATAAATCGGACCACACTTAAAATATTCGACTCGAGACTCGAAGAACCGGTTCAGACCAACCGAACCAGCCGGTTCAATTGGACCAAAACAGCCCACTACAAACCCTAAACCCAAAAACACACACTGGTTCATGCAAGGCAGCGACCAGCAGCCAGTCATCACGCTCGACCTCCCTGATCGGGCGACCATGGCCAGAGCCCTTCGGGCCGGACCACCCCCAGGTCTAGGCGGTTCTAACGTGACCAACCTTGCCTCAAACCGTGGCCTAACCAGGGAGAAACAGTCGCTGCAAGTGGACGCACCAGCCATGCTGTGCCGTCGCGACCACCTGATGGTATCAGCAATCGTTCTCTCTGCTCCGGCCACCACTGCCGGATCCCTTCCGGCTGGACCACTCCCAGGTCTAGGCGGTTCCAACGAGACCAACCACGGACCCAACCGAGCTCGCACGAAGGATAACGAACGCTGGGAAGGCGACGCACGCGACATGCACAAACACACACTGCGCGTTGTGCGACATCAATCCATTGGTTCGACCACAATTCCACCACTTTGAACAACGACAAGCCACTACAAGAACCACCATGAACCACTTAACAACGAGCCAAGACCCCTCAAGCAGACCATGAACCGAAGCCATGCAAAATAATTCAAAATCGTGAGGTGCACATGAAGAGAGACATATGATCATGGACATGTACATTGAGATCTAAAACATTCACATAAAATTCTTGCATAATCTTTGTAAAAACAATATATTATAATTTATATGGTGAGAAAAGAAAGAATATAACATGCCTTGATTGATAGAGAAGCGAAAATACGTGATACCGGAGCGGAGGACAATGGAGAAAACCACACCTTGAGTTCCAATGGAAAAACTTGCAAATTTTCGGCCACCAAGGGGAGGATGGAGGCTGAAGTTGGCTGATGAGAGGAGAGGCTAGGGTAATTTTCGAGTTTAGGTGGAGGGTGTATGAAAAAATGTACTAAAAAGGCCTTCTACCTTGTTTTATTTAAAGAAATAAGAGCCCATCATATAATAGCCCATCCTCTAATTAAAAAGGCTTTAAAACATTTAAATTTCAGCCTCCAAGCCTTTAATTTTCGTAATATAAGGTCTCTCAATTTTAAAAATGTGGTAAAAGTCATAAAAATGGCCCGTATAGGCGAAAAACGGGTCCCTCTCGGTAACCGTGCATAAAATCTCATTGTTTTGGAAATTGTGCATAAAATAAAAAAATTTTGCTTTAAAATATGTCTAAGGGCTAAAACATTTAAATATTTTCGATTTGGTCGTCTCCAGACTCGTCCCCGCTTACCGGTCTCAAACCGTACCGTAAAGCGACATGCACACGTAAAGCATAAAATCATCATATAATCACATACATGACATGCAAATCATGCTAACATAAAGTTTTCCCCCTAGTCATGCACTCATTTCTACGTAAGCCGAATTTCGGGATGTTACAGCTACAATCTGTGGCTCAACCTGAAAAGAAGAAACCACAAAATACTGATCACTCGGCTGAAAACGCCACCCAGAAGTCCCCAAATCCTCATGGACTTTGGATATTCTCATCGACGTCAACATTGTAGGTTGGGCTTTCCTACTCAAAGCATCGGCCACTAAATTCATTCGCCCAGGCTGATACTGAATCTCACACTCAAAATCTTTCAGCAACTCCATCCAGCGGCGTTGCCTCATATTCAAGTCTGACTGCGTGAAGATATACTTCAAACTTTTGTCGTCGGTGTACACCACAAATTGTTCACCATACAAATAGTGACGCCAAATTTTCATGACAAACACTATCGCAGCCAACTCTAAATCATGAACGGGGTATCTCGTCTCATGGGGCTTCAACTGTCGAGACGCATAAGCTATCACACATCCGTTCTGCATCAGCACGCAACCCAAACCACTCAGAGAAGCATCAGAGCAAACTACAAAACCTCCAGAACCCGAAAGCAAAGCTAACACAGAAGCAGTAGTCAACTTCTCCTTAAGAAATTGGAAATTCGACTTATACTCATCAGTCCAAACAAACTTCCAATCTTTCTGGGTCAACTGAGTCATCGGCCTAGCTATCGAAGAGAACTTCTCAATAAAACGCCTATAATAGCCTGTGAAACCCAAGAAACTACGAATCACGGTCACACTCCTAGGTCGCTCAGAGTTAAGAACTACTTCGACCTTACTCGGAACCACGAAAATTCCTTGCGCTGAAATGACATGACCCAAAAAGACAACTCTATCCAGCCAGAATTCACACTTGCTGAATTTAACGTACAGCTGTGAGTCTCTCAGTTTCTGCAAAACTAATATCAAGTGCTCTTTATGCTCTCTGAAGTTCTTCGAATACACCAGAATGTCATCTATGAAGACAATCACAAAACGATCGATATACTCACTGAAGACGCGATTCATCAAATCCATGAAGACAACAGGAGCATTCGTCAATCCAAAAGACATCACAAAAAACTCATAATGCCCGTATCTCGTCCTGAAAGCCGTCTTCGCTACGTCAGCGTCTCTGATCCGCAACTGATGATAACCAGACCACAGATCAATCTTAGAGTATACAGCCAATCCCTGCAACTGGTCAAACGAGTCATCAATCCTCGGCAACGGATACTTGTTCTTAATCGTCGCTTTGTTCAACTGCGAAAAATCCACACACATCCTCATAGATCCATCCTTCTTCTTCACGAAATGTATCGGAGCTCCCCAGGACGACATACTTAGTCTAATGAAGCCCTTCTCTAACAGATCATGCAACTGCTCTTTGAGTTCCTTCAACTCAGCCGGCTCCAACCTATACGGAGCTCTAGAAATCGGGGCTGTTCCTGGCACCAACTCAATACTGAAGTCAATCTCTCATCTCAGAGGGAATCCGAGAATCTCGTCTGGAAACACGTCAGGAAACTCTCGAGCAATCGGAACATCGCTCAACTCTACTCGCGATACTCGAGAAACATCCAAGGCATAGATCACAAACCCTGAATTCTCTAGCGACAACAAACTAAAAATCTCCATGGCAGACACAAAAGGAATCTTAGGTCGCGAATCAGCACCATAGAAATTCCATTTCTCTCCAAATTCAGGCCTAAATCATACTACACCATGGAAACAATCCACTGTCGCTCTATAACTGGAAAACACATCCATTCCCAAGATACAATCAAAATCACTAATTCCCAAAACAATCAGATTGGTCACCAACGCATGCTCATCGAATCTAAGAACACAATCCAACACCACCTCACGGGACAACAAACTAACGCTAGCAGGGGTAGATACAGAGACAACATCACACAGTGGGGAAGAACTCAACCCACACTCATACACAAACAACTTAGAAATAAAGGAGTGTGATGCTCCAGTATCAAACAAAACTCGTGCAGGAAAATCAAAGATAGCACAAGTACATGCAATAATCGTCTCAGGCATATCAGCCGCTTGCTCACTCGTCAAGGCGTTCACCTGAGCCTGCTGTGGTCCCGGAAACTGAGGTATCGAAGGTCCAGCAAACCTAGACGGTTCACGGGGTTGGAAACCTGATCGTTGGGTCTGAGCAAAAGGTTGAGGTCTCTGCGAAAAACCACCAGCTGAACCTTGCTGCGACTGACTCAAAGACTGTCATCCAGCCGGGCACACTCGAGCAAAATGTCCAGGCTGCCCACAGTTATGGCAAAGGCCCTGAACTCCACGACACTGTGAAGTCATATGACGACCTCCACACTGTCCACAAGTCACTCCTCCTCCGGAGCCACTGCCACCAGAACTCATTGAACCGGAAGAACTCGAGTTAGATCGCTTCTTAAACTGTTTCCCTCGAGGCTTGAACCTCTGAAGATTCAATAGTTGCAGCATTTGAGGAGATTGGAAAGAAGGTATCGCTTCCGGTACAGGTTGAAACTATGGCCAACTGTCGGCTGAACATGATTCTGCACCTCCATCAGACTCTCCTCAATATCCACTACTCTGTCCACCGCCTCAGCATATGTCACAGGGAACCAGCTAACACCATACGGAACAACTTGGGCCTCAAACCTCTCAGAAACTTGTTCCTCTTCGTCCTCTCCTGGTTCGCAACATGGGAACATACGACAACAGCAAAGAAAACTGCCTGGCATACTCGGCCACCCTCAAGTTCCCTTGCTTCAGATTGTCTAACTCCCTCTCACGGTTGTTGTAGAAAGACTCAGGGGTATACTCCTGTCGAAAAGCTGCACATAAGCTCTCCCATGAAATCACAACTCCAGTCTCTCTCATGACACTAGAGGTACCCTTACACCAGCGTTGCGCATGATCTCTCAACTGCAACACTGCTAACTTCAGTCTCCTCTCTTTCGAGTACTCCACTGCGTCAAACAACTCTTCCATGTGCTCAAGTTAGCCTTCAGCCAACAGACCAGCCTCGACACCAGTAAACGTCGGAGGATTCATCCTCTGGAACCTAGACAACACTAGCTCCATCTCTCCAATCTGTCGGGTCACATCATCCACCTCTACCTCAATCTGTCTATGTTGGCGACGCAAAGGGATACCCTGCTGCTCAACACCTCATCACTGCCCGGGGCTCTAGACTCCCCATCTACCTGCCTAGCAATCCTACTCCTACCTCTCCTCGGCGGCATCTACCAAAACTCAGAGGTAAGAAAGCAAGCAGATAAATCACAGAAGCATATAATCAAATCACACAATCATAGAGTCATTCAAAATCAAAACTCAAACTTTGTGCCTACACACAAGTGTGATCAAATCACAGAAGCATATAATCAAATCACACAATCATAGAGTCATTCAAAATCAAAACTCAAACTTTGTGCCTACACACAAGTGTGATCAAAAGGAAACGATCTATCCCAGTTTAAGCTCTGATACCAAAAATGTCAGTCCACGTGCGCTAGTACAACAATTAATCACAAATATGCGGAAGCATCATAAAAATATGGGCTAAAAATTTTCGATAATGGGCCTGATCCAATATCATTTCAAAATACATTCATACTTAAAATAAAACTCAAACAACAACAATCAATAACACGACAACTGATCCCTAATAACATAAAGGCACAGGACATCCCCTGGCCCAATATAAATATCAATACAGTGGGACACAAATCAGAAAGGGGATCGACCAGCTGAAGCTCCATTCTGTCCAGCATGGTTACATGAAGAACCTGCCAAAGCCAATACAGACCAAGGCAGCCCAAAAACAGGAAAACAAACGAGGTCAAACCTCAGTACGAAGAGCACAATAAAAGCATCTATCATATTAGACAATGCAATATATCAATCGTGCAATGCATGAAAGAGCTACCAAGAATCATCGGTAGGCAAAATTAATAGCACAACGACTCAGCTGTGCTGATCTCATCAATCATCATCATCTTGTGATCTTCAGGTGCGACGACTCAGCCGACCATCACAAGGCAGTGTGGTATTCAAGCACAATAACTCAGCTGGACACCACACCAAAACAGCGTTGGACCTTTCAGGCACGACGACCCAGCCGGCCGATCACAACGTGTAAAGAGATTCAGCTTCCAAAAGAATCAGGCTCAATATGTATGCGTGAATGCACAGCAGACTCATTCTAAATCAACGCATAACATCACACACACAAAACACAGATATGAGCACAAATCATTCAGCAGTCAATACAAAACACAGCAGCTAATACACGATAGAAATATACCAAAGTTGATAAGAAAGCTGCTAAAATCTAGCTCAATTCGTACCTCAAACCTCAACAGATCTTACAACAAAAAGGCGCAGCAACCAACTCACGTCTACTGCCCAATCAGCTCCACGGAAACTCAGTAGAAGCTACTACAATCTCGAATCTGTTAAGATATCTCAAAATCAACTCAAATCTGAACTCAAACATCTTAGTTTCTAAAGCCTCGTAGCTCACTCAGCTACCTCAACTCTAAAGAGCACTACTCAGCTCTCAAAAGAAGCTTAAATCGGTAAAGGATCACTTACCCAAAGCTGTTAAAGAACAGAAGAACTACTGGTCCACAATCGCGAAGACACTCAAGCACTACAGCAACTTCACGTTCCTCAAATCCGGTGACTCCAGTCTCCAAACTGGTATCAATCAAAAGCCCTAGAAGACGATCTCAGCGCTACCAATATTGCTCCAAACGACGGCGATAAACGATGGCAATTGACGGAAATAGGGTTCGGAATAGTATAAATCGAGGTTATCGGGGATGAAGATAGGGAATATAAGGTTTGAAATACTCTATGTAACGATCAGCACTTACATTTAAATCCCCAATCAAAACTACAGCAGAAGTCATCAGCGACTTATACAGATCTCTCTTTCCAACTCAGATCTTGGTACTAAACAACTTTCATTCAAAGGCAGAAGCATCTTGGATCTGGTTCTCTAAATAATATCAAAACGACGTTGGTCTTACTTATCAAAACGGCGTAGCATCGGAGTCCGCTCTCACAACAGATCCCGCTAACGCTACTCAGATCTTGGTCACATCTGAATCACCAAATGCACTGGTCTTCACAGTACCATTGACCAACGTTGAAATATGAACAACTCTGGACAACTGACCATCGCTGACTTCCTCGAGTAGAATCTCACATCTACTCACGTCCGATAAGTAGATTACACTCTCTAGCATCAAGTCTGGAAACACAATACGACAGTGTTTCACTCCCTGTTTGCGACAATTCACGCAAACACACAAGGGCCAGATCTAAACATCCAGATTTCGCTCAAGTCTGAAATCCCAATACTCAAAAACTCAATTAGCTAATTCCAAACCAAATCTGGTTAGCTAATAAATCATACTTAGCAAATTCTAGTCCTCACAATACGCAAGCGTACCAACTTTCCGTAGAAAATAGTATCTGGACTGACTGGTCAGATTTGGAAAAGTCAACATGAATTAAATGAACAGTTCAGATTTCGATGGTCAAAGGAGGTCAATTCAGACTTGGAACACGAAATCAGATCACATCGTAAAGCAGTTATGAGTAAAAATCAGATTTCGTACTTAGCTTGAAATATCAAAACTTAGAAGGTTTCCTTAATCTGAACCTGTTAGGATAAAATTTATAAGTTTTGGTGATAACAAAAATAAGACAAGATGCTATTGGACAATCGGTTGTCGCACGAGTACATTTATCTACAGTAGCAAAGTCAGCAGTTGGAGTATTTGAGATTTCAGTAGTTGGTATGCTTTCAGTGGTTGTTTTGTTTTCAGAGAGATTCAGCAGTTACTTTCCTAAAGATCAATCAGCAGATACCGTTTTGAGTTTCAGCGTGTTTTGCTAAGGATTGGTAAACGACAGCGTTTTGATAAGTTAGAACGACGTCGTTGGAGTGCACAGTTTCGTATCAGCAGATGAAGTAATCAGCAGATACTTTCTTGAAGAGTTCAGCAGTTGGTTAAGTATATTTGTTGAAGATTGCGAAACGATAGCGTTTTGATTGATTCAGCAGAAGCGTTCCCTTGACATATCAGCAGATGCTTTGTTTAAAGCATATCAGCAGACAGCTACAGTGACTTCAACCAGCAGATGCTTTACAAAGATAATAAAACGGCGTCACTTAAATAAGTTGACACGACATCGTTTTATCGCTTAAAAGGAATCAGCAGATGGAAAAACGCATATGCATATCAGCAGGTATATTCTTCCAAGCGTTTTTCCAGTCGAAGCATCTTGACAACGACGATGAAGATAGTGCTGGTTACCAAAGTAATTTCAGGCGCAAGCTCAAAGTGATTCAAATACGATCTTTTACTCATAAGGAAAAGATTTGTTGGATCGTACAGTTGCCTGGAATGAAGGAGACAAGTTATGTACTATTTTGGGTAAATAGTACAGTGTACAGAGGCCGTTTTTCCTTGCTTGCACAGAAATGGAAAGAAGACAAATTGGCTCTGTCAATGAGCAATTTACCCTGTAGTGGAGCAGGAATTACGGTATACGATTTTGGCAGTAATTCAAACGGGATTTATTTCCTTTGGAGAATTAATATGACCGTTGCAGTCGAAGCCTATAAATATCAGCAGCGGTGTTGAAGAAGATTCACTTCGCTCATTATCTATTGCTGTCACGCTGCAAAAATCCATACAGAGCATACACTTCGTTGATATCTTCAAAAGCTCAAAGACTCGAAGAACTTATTGTTTAATCTTCATTTGAAATACCTTCGAGTCATTCTTCTGGTTGTTCATTGTTGAAACCAGAAGATATTTATAGTCTCTCAATACGTGTTCTCATTGATATATTTGATAGAGTCTGTACCGAACTGTCTATTCAAATAAGTTCGTAAAACGTTCAAAGTCTTGTAAAAACCAGCAGCGAAGTCTGCGTGAAGTGTTGTAAAGCGCTAGGAGTTCTCGTAGCTGCGGGTTACGGGATCGGGTGTTTGTAGAAAGGCTACTCACATCAAAGTCTTTTAGTGCTACCTTCCGAGGAGGAAGAAGGGGAGACGTAGGATATTGATATCCGAACTTCCAGAAACAAACTCTTGACTCAATCTTTTACATACAGCATTTATTTACTGTTGCGCATTGTTCATTGTTCACAAATCAATCAGCCTATTTCCGCACATATTTTGTTGGCTGAGAAGTTTGCATAAAACTGAGATCCAAACATTTTAAAAAAATTTTGAAATAGAAAAATCGAAGGAGTTCATTCAACCCCCCCTTCTGAACTCCTATTTGCTTAGGATAAGAATCATGCAAGGTTCTTGCGAGCTGCTTTGAAGAATATCCCAGAAAACTCAGGAAGAAACAGGAACGAACATTTTTAAACATTTTCTAACAACTTTTCTGAATCAAAATCTCTGAAAACCCATACTTCCATACAAAACATCATAACATAATTTTGCGCTTGAAGAACATAAAAACCAGTTCTAAAACCTTTTAAAACGCATACAAACATGCAACAGAAACAATATATCAAGAGTGTAGCAAGAAACAGAATTTACTTGCCTTTTCCTGCAACAAGAATTACAACGAGCTTTCTAGCCTGGATCAACACACAACCCGTTCACTTCCTGTGAAAAGTTTTGAAAACTTTGTTCGGTTTTCTTGCAGAGATCACCGTTGTGAAAGTGTAATATTTGAGAATGAAATATGAATAAAGTGTTTCAACAGCTTTTATATGAAATCTGAAATCTAATAATTGAACATGTTTTCTTTCAAAAGTAATAAAAATGCTTAAAAGTGCTACTCGAATTTTTTTAACAACAACTAAAGATGCAAACCGAACCATTTTTTATTTAAAAAGAGGAAATAAATCGGCTTGTCTGGACCGGCTGGGCAGCTCTCGTAATCGTGTCTCAAATCTGAAAAATCTACTATATGAAAGCTGATTAACAAATGCATTCAAATAGATCTTTCAATTTTTTAAACTTTCTAATTGTGGATTTAAATGTTTTTGGGCGTTACAGATTCAGAGCATCCTCAAACACAGAACCCAAAACCCCATAAAATCCTCTGAGCCTCGATTACTCCAGCGACTTAAACATTTTCAGCATTCCTGTGACTTCCATGCTGAGCATGGACTTATCCTGTAGAGCATTGTAAGTGAAGAAAGCTATCTCGAATAATAAGAGTTAGTAGATTTGAGTTTAAGGAAATATTTGCGAAAGATAGCAATAAACTGCTGGAATGCTTGAGAGATTTTTGAAAGCCTACAAAAAAGAAAGATAATACCAAGGGTTTTTAACAAGTATTAATGAGGATAGAGAAAGGTTTTGGGGGACATGTGTCATCCTTAGATTTAAAAGACATTTGAAATTCCAGAAGGATGACCGTCCGATTTAAAATAGAATTTTAAATGACAAACTAATCTCCACCGTTCATTTTGTTTGTTGTGCCAGCTGGGAACCATAACTCAAACACTATGATAATACCAACTGTATATGCCCCTAAATTGTACCAGCTCAGCGAGAGCCCGATCAGCTCGGAGACATTCCGAGAAATTTTCGCTTATCTATTTCAATTTTTATGCCCCCCTTAAACAAGTGCATGCAAAACATGATCAATACATATTCATGAGATTTAAAAGTTTCTAAAATAAGAGAACTTAGCGTTCGGTAGAGGATTTTTGAAGATATCAGCTACTTGATAATCTGTTGGAACATGATACACCCGAACATCCTTCTTCAGCACATGGTCTCTAATGAAATGATGTCTGATGTCAATCTGCTTGGTACTAAAGTGCAGCACGGGGTTTTGAGTGATGCCTATTGCACTCGTGTTGTCACAGAAAATGGGTGCCTCAACTGCATCAACGCCATAGTCCATGAGTTGTTGTTATATCCATAGAATTTGAGCACAGCATGTAACGACCAGAATATTTTATAGCCACAATTAGAAAGTTAGAAGATTTGAGAGATTAAATTGAAATGTTATCTTATTCAACTTTTATTTCGGTTGAATTCTAAAATTTGATATTACGTGAATTCAGCTTTCTTTTATGCATCAAGTTGAATTTCAGATTTGAGCTATATGTGTTAATCAGTTCCTGCCTTAGTGAATTGATTTCCAGATTTTAGAATTCAATTGCAGAAGTTTTTTGGTCGATTCATACAATCCAATTGAATCCTTATTTTCAAATAAAATAGCTCGGTTCGAAGCATCATAATTCACTTTAAAATAGAGTAGCACTTTTTAAAAGATTTTTGGCATATTGATTAAACGTGTTTCTTTCCTAGGCATTTTAATTCATATATATAGGATGTTAGACACATCACGCATCATTATTTACAAACTAAAATACTTTCTTAAAGGCAAGCGGTGCTCTTTGTGAAGAAACCAAGCAAAATATTTCCAAGCTTTTTCAAAGGAAACAAGTGGTGCGTACGTGATTGCCAAATTTCTACTGTGATTGTGTTGAAGAATACATGCAACTAAACTCTGTTTCTTGCTACACTCATGAAAGCATATATTCAGTTCTGTATGTATGTTTGTATGTGTTTTAAAGATTTGAAGATATCCACGGCTTTTCTTCAAAGAAAAGAAAAGTTTATGTTCTGTTTTTATGAAGAAGTACGTGTTTACTGTATTTTGATTCAGAAAAAGATTTTAGAACGTGTTTGATGATGTTTTTCCAATTAGTTCTTGAGTTTTCTAAAGATTTTCTTCGAAGCAGCTTACAAGTAGCTTATTCGATCATTTCCAGAAATATCTTGAGATCTTTTGATTCCTTCAGACTGAGGTTTCTATTATTGATTGTGTTTTTACGAGTAAGTCTGAAATCTGATTCTTAAACAAAAAGCTGAAATTTTATATTGAACAGATTCTAAGATAGAGTTCTGTTTCTATGTTGTTCAAAGTTCAGATGCGAGTTTTGTTTCAAATATGAATTGTTTAACAAATATGAATAACAATACTGTGTTGACATCTGAGTTGACTTCGGTTGACCATTGATGTAACACCCCAAAATCCATAAAATTAAATATATGATATGAATTTATTTTCATTGGGTCAAATGACAATTTAATTGTTGGCAAAAGCTGATTTCATTGATTTCAGAAAATGAGAAGCGACGCAGCTGGTTTCAGCAGATGACTCCAAGGGCGACACATGAGCGGGTTTTTAACTTGGTTGGAAAATGATTTTAAGGAGGACAAATGATTTCTTTTGAAAAGGGTTTGGTGTATTACAAATTAAAATGATGTGAATGGAATTTTACCAAATTTTATAATTTAATCGAGGTGTGTCATGCTTGAAGAACGCAGCACC
>KV010038.1:103875-117173 GCA_001598015.1 Dorcoceras hygrometricum
TTAATTGTTGGCAAAAGCTGATTTCATTGATTTCAGAAAATGAGAAGCGACGCAGCTGGTTTCAGCAGATGACTCCAAGGGCGACACATGAGCGGGTTTTTAACTTGGTTGGAAAATGATTTTAAGGAGGACAAATGATTTTTTTTAAAAGGGTTTGGTGTATTACAAATTAAAATGATGTGAAGGGAATTTTACCAAATTTTATAATTTAATCGAGGTGTGTCATGCTTGAAGAACGCAGCACCTTGCCACTAATCCCTTCCATATAAATACCTGTTTTGAAAGCAAAGTTTATTTTCACTTGTATCAGAAAACTCTTTCGTGTTCTTCTAAACATAATTTACAGAGAAGCTTGTTGTGTTGTTCAAGGAGAAGATTTATGCAGGAATCGACTGTGGTTGTAAGGCTTCGTTTTAAGGCAAGTAAAAGCTGATCCTTTGCTACACCGTTTAAAGCGTATATTGAAGTTTGTATGAATCTGCTTGCCTGTATGTTTAAGAGATGTTGAAGTTCATGTTTAAAATGATTTACGCATGTTCAAGGAAAGAAAGTTGGGTTCAAAATGATGTTTTTGCTTCTGATCCTTTGCTACACCGTTTAAAGCGTATATTGAAGTTTGTATGAATCTGCTTGCCTGTATGTTTAAGAGATGTTGAAGTTCATGTTTAAAATGATTTACGCATGTTCAAGGAAAGAAAGTTGGGTTCAAAATGATGTTTTTGCTTCCAAGGTTTCCAGAAAATGTTTTAAGAAAGTTATGGATGTTTCAAAGCACTGAGATGTTGGATTTGAGTCATGTTTTTTAGGAAAGTTCTTCTTTTTTCTGGTGAATGGTAACTAATGAGCTTGACGCTGTGTGATCGGAGTTACTGGTCGAATCAGAAGTTAAATCTGGTTTGATAGGTAACGGCTGGTAGCATAGCTGTCGCTTTGATGTTGCAACACCAAGTTTGTAATCAGCAGTTGCAATTGTTTAGTATTCAGCAGTTGCATGGATTCGCATTTCAGTAGTTATATTGTTCGTATTCAGCTGTTGGCAGATGTTGCACCAATAGTATTCAGCAGTTGCGATTGATTAGTGTTTCAGCAGTTGTGTTAATTGTGTCCAGCTATTGCATTTATTCTTAATCAGCTGTTGCTTTGATTTGCCATCAGCAGTTGCATTAGTTTGGTTCAGTTGTTGGTTCATTCAACGTCTGAAATTATGCATTTAAGTTGCGTGGACTACTGAGTTGACCAACTATATTTGTTGTTCCCAGAATCAGCTGTTGAGTTCAATTGTATTTCATTGACTGCTGAGTTGACTAAATTGAGTTGCGTTGACATCTGTTACAAGCTAACGACATCCTTTCATTTATCATATCTGTTTCAATGTTAGCGAGTGTCCTTGCAGCTGTTTTACGCTAACGATATTGTTTCCCTTAGCAATAGCTGATTCCTTTTAGCGATAACCGTGAACAGTAAAGATCTGTTTTGTTACCAAGTACTGTTCCATTTTATCACGTCTGATTTCATTTCAGCGATAAGTTCCCAATAGTCGAATTCGATACTCAGTAAAGTTTTAAAATGGAAGCAAGTTTTTAAATGAAGGAACCCGATGATGTTTAAAGAGAATTTCAAAGAAAAGATGAGAGTTAAAGTAACAAAGTTTATTTTAAGATTTATGGCATAGATAACAGACGGTCACAAGGAGAAGGGTGAGTAGTCGTTTAGATGTCAAATGTCCTTTCATATGAGCTATATGCTAAAATTGATATCGGAAGTCATTTTGATCAAAGTGCAACACGGACCTAAGGAGAGCTTCTAAGCCATAAATCAAAAGAAAATGATAAGGATGAGATCTGGGCTATTATCCCCATCTCCAAGTTTATGAAAGAAATAAATGTTTAAGAAATGTTTCCGAATGAATGTTTAAGTATTTATGTTCCTTTAACTCAGTATTGTATGATCAGATGTCTGCCTGCGGTAAATGAAATTGTTATTACTCAGATTTTACTTGCTAAGCCCCTAGGCTCATTAGCTTTTAAAATGGTGCAGTTACGACAGCTGAGGAGCGAATGGGAGGTGAATCCTAAAACAGCTGCTGGGTTGTGTTGTGTTTATCGACGGCAAGCATTTTCCGTGTCATAGCTGATGTAGTCTTTCATTTTTAGACGTCTGTATTAAATCAGTTACAACAGTAGTAATTCAGGTAGAATGAAAGCTGTTGTAAAACCGCAATTGCAATATATAATAGAATATGTTTTCCATAAATTTTCAGTAGTTGGCGCCGCTTATGTACTCGCCTGTCAGCTTGTGTTTGTGTTTCATTATTTTTCTAAGTTATAAGAAATACAGCTTATAACAAATTTTATTTCAGCCCTTCATTTTATTCTAAAAATTTTATTTCACCCCAATTTCGTGACCCCGTGGGTTTGGGCGTCACAACATGGTATCTGAGCAACGTTCCTGAGATAAACACACGCACCGTCAGCTGAATCAGAGTTCATCGACCATTCCTCTAAGTTGTGAGTTTATTTTCAGAGCATTGTCTTTAATATTTTTAGCATGATCTGATAATTATATGTGGTGGATTACGGGCTATAGATTATAAGATGTCAGGAAGAGGAAGAGGTAGAAGAGGTATTCAAGTAGAAGAAACTAACACTGATAGTAATGCTAGTATTGCTCAACTCTTGCGACTGCTGGTAGAACAAACTGGCAGGGGTAACGGGCAATCATCTAGTAGCCGAGGACCCAGTAATGATGATACTCAAGAGAAGTTCAGGCGACAAAAGCCAAAGGAATTTAGTGGCACTACTGATCCATTAGTTTCTGAAAGCTGGATCAAATCGATGGAGGTTATCTTTGAATACCTCCAGATGTCTGATTTAGATAGGCCTAGGTGCGCTATCTACATGTTGAGAGAGGATGCCATGATTTGGTGGGAAGGAGCCAAATTATCAGTGGATTTGACAAATCTCACTTGGGCAGATTTTAAACAAGTGTTCTTTGAACAATACTTCACAGCAGATAAGAGGTCTGAATTGAAAAAGGAATTCTTGACCCTGAAACAGGGGAGCTTGACTGTGCAGGAATATGTGCGGAAGTTTGAAAGAGGGTGCTATTTTGTACCTTTGATAGGAAATGACCCAGAAGAGAAGCTGAATCATTTTGTCGAAGGATTGAAACATATGTTCAAAATGAATGTTAGGCTATCTGTGCCAAGGACTTACAGAGAAGCAGTGGATAGAGCCCTGCGTATTGAGAGGGACTGGAAAGATGTTGATGAAGAAAGGCAACAGAAGAGACAAGCCTTTCAGCAGAAGGACCAGAGGCCGTTTAAGAAACAAAACAAGAACCAGCAGAGGCCTCAGGAACAGAAACCTCTATCGATTCAACCCATCAGTTCTGTTCCTGCTGGTAACAATAGGCCAGCATGTCCTAAGTGTCAGAAGTATCATCCTGGACAATGCAGACATGGACAAAATGTCTGCTATAAATGTGGGGTGCCAGGGCATATTATGAAATATTGTCCAAAGTCGAAGCAAATGGTAACCAGCAGAGCCTTGGTAATGACAGCTGAACAAGCCAACCCAGACTCGACAGTAGTCACAGGTGAGATTATGATTGTTGGATCTCCTTCTCTGGCTTTAATAGATTCAAGAGCTACTCACTCATTTATAGCTGTTGAGTTTGCTAAGAGATTACCAATCAAGTCTGATCAGGTTGCTGTAGGATTTTGTGTATCAGTGCCGTCAGGAGAAGAATTGATGTCTCACGATGTGTTTCAAAGTTTAGAACTTAGACTTCAAGGGCATTTGATTACTGCTGATTTAATTATGTAACCAATTCCAGAATTTGATATGATTTTGGGAATGGACTGGTTAACCAAATATGGAGTAGTGATAGATTTTAAGCTTCGATTAGTAGTGGTTAACCCGCCTAAAGGAGATCCATTTAAGTTTGAAGCCAATCATGATTCTAGAATTCCTCGAATAATATCAGCTCTTAAGGCTCAACGATGCTTGAGGAAAGGAGGGGTAGGATTTTGGGCAAGTTTGTCATCCATAATAGTCGTCAGTAAGCCCCAGCTGTCAGAGGTAGAAGTAGTGAATGAGTTCCCTGAGGTTTTTCCCGAAGATATTCAAGGATTACCACCAGACAGGGAATTAGAATTTTTGATTGAGTTAGTTCCAGGATCTGCTCCAGTGTCTAGACCACCCTACCGATTAGCTCCATCAGAGATGAAGGAATTGAAGGAACAAATACAAGATCTGTTAGAAAAAGGATTTGTTAGACCCAGTAATTTACCCTGGGGAGCCCCCGTATTATTTGTTAAGAAAAAGGATGGAATTTTGAGGCTATGTATAGATTACCGAGAGTTAAACAAACTTACCATTAAGAATAAGTATCCACTTCCTAGGATAGAAGATTTGTTTGACCAGCTGAAAGGGTCCATAGTCTTTTCTAAGATCGACTTGAGGTTTGGATACCACCAGTTAAAGATTAAGGCATCAGATGTCTATAAGACAGCCTTTAGAACTCGGTATGGTCACATATGAATTTTTAGTTATGCCTTTTGGGCTTACGAATGCTCCATCAGCTTTCATGGATTTAATGAATAGAGTTTTCCAACCATTTTTGGACCAATTCGTAGTAGTATTCATTGATGACATTTTAGTATATTCTAAGACCAGATGTGAGCATGTTCAACATTTAATAACAGTTCTTCAGATTTTGAAAGATAAGCAGTTGTTTGCTAAATTTAGAAAATGTGATTTCTGGTTAGAGAAAGTGGCGTTCTTAGGATATTATTTCTAAGGATGGAATAGAAGTCGACCCAGCTAAAGTAGAAGCTGTTCGCGACTGGCCAATACCAAAGTCTGTTTCGGAAATAAGGAGTTTCTTTGGTTTAGCCGGATATTATAGGCGATTTATACAAGGATTTTCTAAGATAGTTGTTCCCTTAACTACGTTAATGAGGAAACAGGTGAAGTATAACTGGACAGCTGAATGTCAAAATAGTTTCGACAAATTGAAACAAGCATTGATAGAAGCACCTGTGTTAACCATGCCATCTGATCAAGGAAAATTCATGATTTACACAGATGCGTCTAAGATGGGATTATGTGCTGTACTGATGCAGGACTGCGAAGTAATTTCATACGCATCTAGACAGCTGAAAGATCACGAGAAGAACTATCCTACACATGATTTGGAACTGGCAACTGTTGTCTTTGCCCTTAAGATATGGAGGCATTATCTCTATGGGGAGAAGTGTGAAATATTTACTGATCATAAGAGTTTGAAATACTTCTTTACGCAAAAAGAACTGAATATGAGGTAGAGGCGATGGTTGGAACTGGTTAAAGATTACGACTGTACGATCAGCTATCACCCAGGAAAAGCTAATGTGGTAACTGATGCTCTAAGCAGAAAGTCTGTTGGATTAGCTCAGTTGATTGTCCAGATACCATTGACAGCTGACATTGAAAAGTTTGAACTAGAAATAGTGCCCAGCGGTAGTACTATGGTTTTGGCAGATCTCTCTATAAGGTCAAATCTGATAGATCAGATTCGTGAGGGACAACCAAGAGATGAACAACTCCATAAGTGGGTCAAGCAAGATACAGAACGAGGCAGTAGCCTCACTTTTCAGAAGATGGAGTAGTCAGATATCTGAGAAGGATTTGGGTGCCTAAAATAGACACTTTGAGATCAGATCTCTTGGCAGAATCCCATATAGCTCCATATTTAGTACACCCCGGAAGTACCAAAATGTATAAAGACTTCCAGAAGCTGTATTGGTGGCCAAGAATGAAACGGGATATTGCAAGATATGTATCAGAATGTTTAACTTGCCAACTGGTGAAGGCTGAACATCAAAGGCCGACTGGATTGTTGAAGCCTGTGACACCCGAACCCAACGGGGCCACGAGAATTGGGGTGAATAAAAATTTTCGAATAAAAGAAGGGCTAAAAGATAATTCGCTATAGGCTGTATCTCCTATAACTTGAAAGAAACTTGAAACACAAAACGGACACAGACACAATACTAATTACGGTGCCAACTGCTGAAACTTGGTTGCGGAAAAACAGAGTATATTATATAACTTTGCAATTGCGATTTACAACCAGCTGCTATTCTATGTAAATATACAACCGTTGCAACTGATCTAATACAGATCATACAAAAGATAAAACAACATTATCCTAGACACGGATTACGTTGGCCCCTTGATAAACACAACCATACAGCTGCTGGTTTCAAGTTTCACCTGCTGTTCTTCCATCAGTTGTCGCACCTGCACCATTTTAAAAGCTAGTGATCCTAGAGTCTCAGCACGTAAAACCTGGGTAATAACAATTCAAATATACAGGTGGACATCTGTTCAATACATATGTTAAGGATCTTCAATGAACAATATCATTTTCGTAAACAGTTCAATAAACATTCAATGGCAGAAACAGGGGATGATAGCCCAGCTTCTCATTGTTAACAATTTCAATATCATTTTCAGTTGATCATGGCATATAAGTTCTATGTGGTCCAATTTGCACTTGATCAAATGACTTTGGAAATCCGTTCTAGCATATAGCTCATGGGTGACCGTCAACTATCTATGCCATAATCTAAAATAGCTTTTGTTCCTTAACAACCCTTTCTTTAAAAATTCCTTGAAATTTCTGTAAATCATCGGGTTCCATCATTTTAAACATTTGCTTCCCATTTTAAAACTTTTCTGAGAATCGAAAATTCAAACTCTGGGAACTTATCGTTAAAATGGAACTGGTTGAAAGAAAACCAGTCGCAAGGAATAGGAAACCAGTCGCAAGACAGGAATCCAGTCGCAAGGTCTTTTGAACAATTGTAAAGTGAAACGATGTCGTTGAAGTAAATAACAGATAGGATGACAAGACTATCTGCTGATATTTTATAAAAGAAACGACGTCGTTAGCGCATCAATCAGTCTCAAGACTAATACCTGCTGAAATGAACAGTACTTAGAAACGAATAAAGCAACTGCTGAACTATCACAATGGAATGCATCTGCTGGTGAACAGTGCATCTGCTGAATTTTTGAAAGACAACGCAACTGCTGAATTCTAGCAAAGGAATGCAGTTGCTGAATTAGTTCAATAGGAATGCACCTGCTGATGTACAGTGCATCTGCTGATTTTATGAAAACAACGCAATTGCTGAATTCTAACAAAGGAAATGCAGCTGCTGGTTTTACGATAACAAACAGCTGCTAATTTTCAACAAAGAAGTGCAACTGCTGATTTTAACAAGGAAAGATGCACCTGCTGATGAACAGTGCATCTGCTGGAATTTACGAAAGACACTTGTAATATCGAAACAATGATCGCGCTACCAGCCGTCGCCTATTAAACCAGACTTTATACTGAGAAATGCAGCTGCTGGTTTTACGATAACAAGGCAGCTTCTGATTTTCAACAAAGAAGTGAAACTGCTGATCTTAACAAGGAAAGATGCACATGCTGATGAACAGTGCATCTACTGGAATTTATGAAAGAGACTTTTAATATCGAAACAATGATCGCACTACCAACCGTCACCTATTAAACCAGACTTTATACTGATTCAACTAGCAACTACTGATTACACAATCATCAAATCCCGAAATTACAGCAAAAAGGAAGAACATTTGTAAACATTATAACAATGCAGCTGCTGAATCTAACAAAGAGATACAGCTGCTGAAACATAACTCGACATTTGTAACATCAAAACAACAACTATGCCATCAGCCGTTGCCTATCAAACCATACTTTATAATGATTCAACCAGCAACTACCGATTACACAGTTATCAAATTATGATATTACAACTACTGAAAGAAGAACATTCATAACATTCTGGGAATAAATTCGAATCCTCAATACATTTAAAACATCATAAACTTTCTGGAAAACATCATAACATCAAAACATCATTTTCGAACCCATCTTTCTTTCCTTTTCATGTCTAAATCATTTCAAACATGAACTTTTAAACATTTCTTAAACATACAGGCAAGCAGATCCATAAAAACAACAATATATGCTTCAAATGGTGTAGCAAAGGATCAGATTTTACTTGCCTTAAACAAAGCTTTGCGACAACAGCTAATTCCTGGAGAAATCCTCCCTTTGAGCAACGCACGAACTCTTCTGGAAATATTTTGAAGAACACTTTAAGACTTTTCTTTGCAAATGATGAAAATCTTACTTTGAAAACAGTTTTTTATATGAAAGGGATTAGTGGCAAGCTACTTGTAGAATCAAGCATGACACACTTCTAAAGTTTAGTAAAATTCCCTTCATATCATTTTAATTTGTAAAGCACCAAACCTTTTTCAAAAGAAATCATTTCACCTCCTTAAAATATTTTTCAATTGATTTAGAACCAGCTCGTGCATCACTCTTTGGAGTCGTCTGCTGGTACCAGCCGCAGCGCATCTTACTTGCTAACATCAATAAATCAGCAAATACATAACATTTAAAATTGCCAATTTGGCCCATGAGATCAATAAAATATATAAATGTGGTTCTATGGATTTTGGGGCGTTACAACTCTACCCTCCTTATTGAAATTTCATCCTCGAAATTTACGTACCAAATAAATATGGGTATAAGCTTAGCATATCAGCTTCTGTTTCCCACGTTGCTTCTCGCTCCGACTGGTTGAACCATTGTACATTAACCATAGGAATGCTACGGTTTCTTAATCTTCTAATTTCTCGGAGGAGTATTCTTTCTGGTCGCTCTTCATAGCTTAAATCTGGTGCTAACTGAATTTGTTCGTGTCTTAACACATGCGAAGGGTGGGGAATATATTTCCTCAAAGCTGATACGTGAAAAACATTGTGCACTGCTGACATTTGTGGAGGCAGTGCTAGTCGATAGGCGAGTGTTCCTACCTTCTCTAAAATCTCGTATGGTCCAATATACCTTGGACTCAACTTTCCTTTCTTTCCAAAATGCATAACTCCTTTCATTGGAGATATTCTCAAAAATACATGATCACCAGTTTCAAAATTCAGTTCCCTTCTACGATTGTCTGCATAACTTTTCTGTCGACTTTGAGCAGCTTTCATTCGTTCCTTTATCTTTCGAACAACTGCTGCTGTTTGCTCCACAATATCTGGTCCTAAACCAGCTCTTTCTCCAACTTCATCCCAATGAAGTGGTGTTCTACACTTTCTGCCATACAAAGCTTCATACGGAGCCATTTGAATCGAAGCTTGGAAACAGTTATTGTAGGCAAATTCTACCAGTGGCATTTTCGAATCCCAACTCTCTGAAAAATCCACTATACAAGCTCTGAGCAAGTCTTCTAAAATTTGGATCACCCTTTCCGATTGTCCATCAGTTTGAGGGTGAAACGCAGTGCTGAACGTCAACTTTGTACCCATAGCCTTGTGTAGACTTTTCCAAAAGGCTGATGTAAACTTAGGATCCCTATCTGATACAATAGAAACTGGAATACCGTGAAGTCTCACTATTTCCTTAACATACAATTCTGCGTACCTGATCACCTCATATGTTGTTTTAACTGGTAAGAAATGAGCAGACTTAGTGAGCCTATCAATTATAACCCAAATGGAGTTATATCCTTGCACAGTCCTTGGTAAACCAGTTACAAAATCCATCGCTATACATTCCCACTTCCATTCGGGAATCGGCAGTGGCTTCAATAATCCTGCTGGTCGCTGGTGTTCAGCTTTCACCAGCTGACAAGTTAAACATTCTGCTACAAACTTGGCAACATCCTTCTTCATTCCTGGCCACCAATACAATTGCTGGAGGTCTTTGTACATTTTTGTACTTCCTGGATGCACCGAATATGGCGCTGTATGGGGTACCCAAATTCTGCCCATAAATCTCACAATTCCATCTTCTGTAAAATATAGACTGTTGCCTCTTTCCTTATCCTGCTGGACCCATTTCTTCAGTTGTTCATCTTGCTGCTGACCCTCTCGAATTTGGTTCATCAAATTAGATCTTACGGAGAGGTCTGCTAACATCATAGCATTGCTGCTGCTGGTTACTATTTCAAGTCCAAACCTTTCAATTTCATTTGCCAACGGCTGCTGGACAGTCAATTGCGCTAATCCTGCTGATTTTCTGCTTAGAGCATCAGCTACCACGTTTGCCTTCCCAGGGTGGTAACTGATTGTGAAATCATAATCTTTAACCAGCTCCAACCATCACCTCTGCCTCATATTCAATTCTTTCTGGGTAAAGAAGTACTTCAAACTTTTGTGATCTGTAAATATCTCACACTTCTCCCCATAAAGGTAATGCCTCCATATCTTAAGGGAAAAGACAACAGCTGCTAGTTCTAAGTCATGCGTTGGGTAATTTTTCTCATGATCCTTCAGCTGTCTAGATGCGTATGAAATAACTTTATGATCCTGCATCAACACAGCTCCTAGTCCCAACTTAGAAGCATCTGTATAAATTACAAATTTTCCTTGATCAGATGGCATCGTCAATACAGGTGCTTCAATCAGCGCTTGCTTCAATTTGTCAAAACTGGTTTGACACTCTTCTGTCCTTCAGAGGAACAGCAATCTTAGAAAATCCTTGGATAAATCGCTGATAATATCCAGCTAAACCCAAGAAACTCCTTATCTCTGCAACATTCTTTGGTGCTGGCCAGTCGCGAACTGCTTCAACTTTAGCAGGGTCGACTTCTATTCCATCCTTAGAGATTATATGGCCTAAGAACGATACTTTCTCTATCCAAAAATCGCATTTGCTAAATTTTGCAAACAACTTCTTATCTTTCAAAATTTGGAGAACAGTTCTTAAATGTTGAACATGCTCCTCTTGAGTCTTAGAATAGACTAAGATGTCATCAATGAATACAACTATAAACTGGTCTAAGAATGGTTGAAAGACCCTATTCATTAAATCCATAAAAGCTGATGGAGCATTTGTAAGTCCAAAAGGCATAACTAGGAATTCATAATGGCCATACCTAGTTCTAAAGGCTGTTTTGTAAACATCAGTAGCCTTAATCTTTAACTGATGGTATCCAGACCTCAAGTCGATCTTAGAAAATACTACAGAACCTCTTAACTGGTCGAAAAGATCTTCTATCCTAGGTAATGGATATTTATTCTTAATAGTCAATTTATTTAACTCCCTATAATCTATACGTAACCTCATACTTCCATCCTTTTTCTTAACAAACAATACAGGCGCTCCCCAGGGCGAAGTACTTGGTCTAATAAACCCTTTTTCCAACAGATCTTGTATCTGTTCTTTCAATTCTTTCATCTCTGTTGGAGCTAATCGATATGGTGGTCTAGATACTGGAGCAGCTCCTGGGATTAGATCGATGGAAAACTCTAACTCCCTGTCTGGTGGTAGTCCCTGGATGTCTTCTGGGAAAACCTCAATAAACTCATTCGCAACCTCTACGTCTACCAGTCGAGGCCTATCAATCGCGGTTATGGATGATACAACTAGAGAAGTTCTATTAACATGTTTGGCCAAAAACTGGAATGAACTTCCTACTGGTGGGCTAACCATTACTGTTCGTGACTTAAAATCAATCACTACACCATACTTAGTTAACCAATCTATTCCGAAAATCATAACGAATTCTGGCATTGATAAAACTATTAATTCAACAGTGATCTTATGCCTTTGAAGTTTAAGTTCTAAACTTCTAAACAGTTCGTGCGATACCAGCTTCTCCCCTGATGGTACCGACACACAATATCATACCAATACTTGTTCCGGCTGGAGGGATAGCTTCTTAACAAATTCAGTCGCAACAAATGAATGTGTAGCTCCTGATTCAATTAATGCGAGAGAAGGAAATCCAGCGATCGAAATTTCACATGTGACCACTGTCGACTCTGGATTGGCTTGTTCGGTGGTCATCACGTAGGCTCTGCTGGTCACCAGTTGCTTGGACTTTGGACAATGTTTCAAAATATGTCCAGGCATTCCACACTTGTAGCAGACATTTTGTCCAAGTCTGCATTGCCCCAAATGAGGCTTCTGACATTTAGGACATAATGGCCTATTATTACCAGCAGGGACGGAGCTTATAGGTTGAATCTGTAGAGGCTTTTGCTCCTGAGGCCTCTGCTGGTTCTTGTTCTGTTTCTTAAATGGTATTTGATCCTTATGCTGAAAGGCTTGTCTCTTTTGCTGCCTTTCTTCATCAAGATCCTTCCAATCCCTTCCGATTTGTAGGGCTCTATCCACTGCTTCCCTGTAAGTTCTTGGAACTGACAGCCTAACATTCATTTTAAATAGAGGCTTCAACCCTTCCACGAAGTGACTCAATTTCTCTTCTGGGTCACTTCCTATCAGTGGCACGAAATAGCACCCTCTTTCAAACTTCCGCACATACTCCTGTACGGTTAAAATCTCTTGCTTGAGGGTCAAAAATTCCCTCTTCAATTCAGATCTCTTTCCCACCGTGAAGTATTGCTCATAGAATACTTGCTTAAAATCTGCCCATGTGAGATTCAGCAGATCCACAGACAACTTGGCTCCTTCCCACCAAATCATCGCATCTTCCCTTAACATATAGATAGCACACCTGGGTCTATCTTAATCAGGTGTTCGGAGGTAATAAAAAATAACCTCCATAGACTTGATCCAACTCTCTGCAACTAGTGGATCAGTAGTTCCACTAAATTCCTTAGGCTTCTGTCGCCTGAATTTCTCTTGGGGCTCATCGTTACTTGGTACCCTGCTGCTGGAAGATTGGCCATTGCCTCTGTTGTTATTCTGTTCTACCAGCATTCATAACAGTTGTGTGATATTAGCATTGTTATCACTCTCAGTTTCTTCTAGAGCAATACTTCTTCTAGTTCTTCCTCGTCCTCTTCCTGACATCTTATATTCTATAGCCCGTAATCCACCACATACATATATCAGAACATGCTAAATAATTTAAAGACAATGCTCTGAAAATAAACTCACAACTTAGAATAACAGACGATGAACTTTGATCCAGCTGATGGTGAGTGTGTTTATCTCAGGAACGTTGCTCTGATACCATGTTGTGACACCCGAACCCAACGGGGCCACGAGAATTGGGGTGAATAAAAATTTTCGAATAAAAGAAGGGCTAAAAGATAATTCGCTATAGGCTGTATCTCCTATAACTTGAAAGAAACTCGAAACACAAAACGTACACAGACACAATACTAATTACGGCGCCAACTGCTGAAACTTGGTTGCGGAAAAACAGAGTATATTATATAACTTTGCAATTGCGATTTACAACCAGTTCTATTCTATGGAAATATACAACCGTTGCAACTGATCTAATACAG
>KV010038.1:125666-136071 GCA_001598015.1 Dorcoceras hygrometricum
CAAGAATAAAATGCAGATGCTATGCATGAGAAGGGAAACAACAGTTCAACGGGATCTGCCAAAAATAGTGGCCACAGGGTGTGTTCCCAGTGTGGTAGTTAGCCACTCGCCAGGACACAACACTCGAGTACCAGATGCAATAAACAACTCCCTTGCTGTTGCTCAACCTATGAACTGTGGTAGTTAGACACTCGGCGCATAAGGGCCAATTCCACCCAGCAGGGAAATGAGAGTGCGGTATCGCCGCTCGCCCTCGCATCCTGGTCAGAAAACATAGCAACAAAGACGGCAACAATGGCTGAAAAGGGAGGCAAATGCGTGTATGCTCATGCTGGAAGATGTGAACATATCAACAATATGCACAATAATGACAAAACCAGTAGCATACACCATATAACACACGGCAAACCCAAAACATAGCCTCAGCAGGCAACAACACAGGGCAGCCAACAGATAACCATCTCGCAAATATCCAAGCCATCACCATGCTGGAATTTATAAGCTCAAATCCGTACCTTGACTTGCTTAGTTACAATTACCACTGAAAGAGATCCCGAAGACTCTAATAAAACCCTGCTAAACACACAGCGCACACAATAAATCCTACGGGATAGTACACAGAACACTGCTGGGAATTACCACTCACACCAGTCACGAATTCATCAGCATAACTCAACAAAAAGCTTAAACTATGGCTAGAGACAAGTTCTCACCCAAAACCAGAACGTAGCTCTACCCGGTCGACACGATACTTCGAACGGCAGCAACTTCGCGTTCCTCGACTAGCCAACGACAGCTCCTACAACTGGTACTAAAATAAAGAGCTTCTCGAGAGGAGTCCGACGCTACCTCGCACGAGCAAAACACCCACCGGAGACGGCGAGAATCACCGGATAAAATCAACGGTGAATAGTGCTAGGGTTCGAAACGAAGAACGAAAGTGGAAAATATTCTAAGTGTGGGATTTTTGCATCTCAACTCAAAGACCAAGTCTTTAAATATATAAATCCTGCCTCTGCTGAAATCTTCAAAACAACCCACCGACAAAAATCAGCAGATGCAACGAAATCTCAAATCAGCAGGAACAACAATTCAGCAGACACATTTCTTCACAACGAACCTGCTGCTTCCAGCAGCAACAATAGCGAACGCCTTTTAACACAACCCAAAACGGCGTCGCAGCGACTAACCCAAACGACGTCGCATAGCGCAAGTCAGCAGAGCTACCATCAGCTGGTCTCTCAAACCATCTGCTGATTAGAGTAAACGAATAGCAAAGATCCTTGCTGCTGGTCGCACGCGCAACTCCAAAACGCAGGGTTCCAACTAAATGAAACGGCGTCGCATAGAACACATCACTTAGCTTCCAACAGCTGAGCGCTAATACTAAAAGCGTTACAAAACCAGCAGCTGGTCTCTAAATACCAAAACGTCGTCGCTTCAACTAATCTAAACGGCGGCGTATTGCACTCGCTACAGGAACCAGCTGCTAACAGATATCACCCAGCTGCTACTTCACCAAAACGCCATCGTTTCGATATCCTATAGCGCTCTCCTGCTGAATCCACGTCAGCGTTGCTATCACCAGCTCTCCTCACAACGCTACGCTAACAACCAACTGCTGATAGCCCATGCACACATCAAAACGACAACGTATAACTTCCCCGCGATACAAAACACGCTAAGCTGCCAGCAGCAATGTTTACGTCAGCAGCTTCGAAACCCAACTAAGGCATGACGTCATCAAAGCTGTTATCAGCAGGTACCTCTAAACTCAAAAATCGAAAATCTCCAGAATTGTTCTAAGGAGTGAAATCAGCCCGAAAAAACAACTCAACTTCAAAACAGAGATCAAACCCACATAATCTCTTAATACAAAATCAGGTCTCACATTTCTCCCCCACTAAAAAGGATTTCGTCCTCGAAATCAATCAACAATTCTGAACAACGACAACAGACTACAACCAGGACTTGCCCAAACACAAGGCCAAGAGTTCAAGATAACTGAGCAAACAATTCACAACTAAGGAAGGAAAAACAACAAAAACTACAACTACGGGAAAACATAGCCTAACAGTTACTCAAACAAATGCGGCCACTCGCGCTGCATCTTCTCTTCCAGCTCCCAAGTAGCTTCTTCCCTACCATGCTTGCTCCATTGCACCATTACTAAAGGAATGGTTTTATTTCTCAATTGCTTCTCTTTTCTGCCAAGGATCTGCAAAGGATATTCCTGGTAGCTCAAAGACTGATCTAGCTCTACCTCGTCAGTTCCAAGCACATGAGACGGATCTGGCTCGTACTTCCTCAACATCGACACATGAAACACATCGTGAAGAGAGGACAATTCAGACGGCAACAATAATCGGTACGCTAAAGGGCCAATCCTCTCGACAATCGCATACGGACCAACGTAACGAGGGGCTAATTTTCCTTTGCGTCCAAAGCGCATCACACTGCGAAACGAAAAAACTTTGAGAAATACACGATCACCAACCTGAAACTCAAGAGGTCGACGCCTCTTATTCGCATAACTGGCTTGGCGATCCTGGGCAGCTTTTTTAAAGTGTTCTTCAAAATATTTCCAGAAGAGTTCGTGCGTTGCTCAAAGGGAGGATTTCTGCAGGAATTAGCTGTTGTCGCAAAGCTTTGTTTAAGGCAAGTAAAAGCTGATCCTTTTCTACACCATTTGAAGCATATATTGTTGTTTTTATGGATCTGTTTGCCTGTATGTTTAAGATATGTTTAAAAGTTCATGTTTGAAATGATTTATACATGAAAAGGAAAGAAAGATGGGTTCGAAAATGATGTTTTGATGTTTATGATGCTTCCAAAATGTTTTCCAGAAAGTTATGAATGTTTCAAAAAAAACTGAGGATTCGAGTTATTCCCAGAATGTTATGAATGTTCTTCTCGCAGTAGCTGTAATATCAGAATTTGATAACTGTGTAATCGGGAGTTGCTGGTTGAATCATTATAAAGTATGGTTTGATAGGCAACGGCGGATGGCGTAGTTGTTGTTTTGATATTACAAATGTCGAGTTATGTTCCAGCAGCTGTATCTCCTTGTTAAGATTCAGCAGTTGCATTGTTATAATGTTTACGAATGTTCTTCCTTTTTGCTGTAATGTCGGGATTTGATGATTGTGTAATCGGTAGTTGCTAGTTGAATCAGTATAAAGTCTGGTTTAATAGGCGACTGCTGGTAGCGTGATCATTGTTATGATATTACAAGTGTTTTCGTAAATTCCAGCAGATGCACTGTTCATCAGCAGGCGCATCTTTCCTTGTTAAAATTAGCAGTTGCACTTCTTTGTTGAAAATCAGCAGCTGCACTGTTATCGCAAAACCAGCAGCTGCATTCCTTTGTTAGAATTCAGCAGTTGCGTTGCTTTCGTATTTCGGCAGATGCATTGCTTCCGTATTTCAGCAGATGCATTGCTTTCGTATTTCAGCAGATGCATATTTCATCATATGCATTATTTGTTTTAAGTACAGTTCATAGCAAATGGTTGTAGCGACTGGTTGTAGAGAGTGGTTAGCGACTGGTTGTAGCGACTGGTTTATGCACTAACGACGTCGTTTCTTTAAGTTATAAAATATCAGCAGGTAGTTTGTCATCCTATCTGTTATTTACTTCAACGACATCGTTTCATTTAAATACGATTTTCTTAGTAAAAGATCTTGCAGCTGGTTTCTGTTTATTCCAGCTGGTTCATTTTAGCGATATTTGCGAACAGCAGAGATCTGTTTTATTTCATAAGTGCTGTTCCATTTTCTTACGACTGGTCCCTGCATTTCGTCTGGTTTCTCTCCATTGTTACGATTTCAAGGTTCTAATTCGATACTCAGTAAAGTTTTAAAATGGGAAGCAAATGTTTAAAATGATGGAACCCGATGATTTACAGAAATGTCAAGGAATGTTTTACGAAAGGATGATAATGGAACAAAGTTTATTTTAAGATTATGGCATAGATAGTTGACGGTCACCAATGAGAAGGGTGAGCAGTTGTCGAGATGTCGACTGCCCTTTCATAATGAGCTATATGCTAAAACTGATATCGGGAGTCATTTTGATCAAAGTGCAACACGAACCATGAGGAGCTTATATGCCATAGTCTAAAGAAAAGGAAATGATGTTAGAACTGGGCTATTATCCCCTGTCTCTAAGATTATGAATGAATTGTTTATGAAATGGTTATGAATGTTCAGATGTCTGCCTGCGTTTTATGAAATTGTTATTACTCAGGTTTTACTTGCTGAGCCTTTAGGCTCACTAGATTTTAAAATGGTGCAGGTGCGACAGCTGGAGAACGAACAGCAGATGAAACTTGAAATACATGTCAGGCCTCGTGCTCACAACAGATAAACACATGCGAAAGCTATCAAAAAATGGGTAAAATTTTCGCTTTTAGGCCCGACGGTTTTAAACATATAATTTAAAATACAACAATACTTAAAATAAGTTTCCCAATTCATAAAACAACCAACAATAAAGCATACATAATTCAAAACATATATCAGACTCCCCTACGGGTACAACAACAAAGCGCAGGGCATCCCCCTGGCTAACTGATACATATATATAAGTATGCTATATGCAACTGGGACACGCTAGCCACCTCCTGGGGCACCACCAGCTGGGTTAAAACCACGGCCAGCTGTAGAACCTGGGTTTCCTGAAAACAACGCAACAAAGAAACAAACCAAGCCCCGGAGGGACATGGGGTCAAACCCCAGTACGGAGAGCAACAATACAACAGTAATAAACAGCAAGGAATAAAATGCAGATGCTATGCATGTGACGCCGATAAACAACGGAAGGCTCGACCCTCGAGGGAGCTAAGGAACTCAAACATAGCTCCAAGAATCATCAACAACATACAGTGGCCACAGGGTGTGTTCACAGTGTGGTAGTGATCCACTCGCCATGACACTACACCCACTTACCAAATGCATCAAACAACTCAACCTGCTGTTGCCTCGCCCATGAACTTTGGTAGTTAACCACTCGGCGCATGGTGGCTACGATCCCAGCAGGGAGATGAGAGTGTGGTATTGCCGCTCGCCCTCACATCCTGGTAAGAAACAACAACAATACAACAAGGTACAAAGACTACCAAAGCTGGAAAAAAGAATACCATGCGTGTATGCAACATGCTGGAATACAAGCATATACACCTATGCAACCCAGCAATAACACAATAGCATACAGAATCCTCAATAGGACACAACCAGCAGGCACGGCCATTCCACATACCAGCAACTACAATCATCCAAGCCATAACCTCGCTGTAATATAAGCTCAAATCCGTACCTTATACTGATCAATAATAAACACTGCGAGAAATCCCGAAGACTCTGGTAAAAGCCTGTTAAACACACGGCATACACAACATAAATCTAACGGGTTGATAATCAAGCTCACGGCTGGGATTCACACTCAACCAGCTGCTCAATATACCTCAACAATTAAACAGAAAGCTTAAAACTATGGCTAGGAACAAGGTCTCACCGAAAACCAGAACGTAGTTCTACCCGGTCGACGCAACACTCGAACGGCAGCAACTTCACGTTCCTCAACTAGCCAATTACATCTTCTAAAACTGGTAAGAAATGGAAGAGCTTCTCGAGAGGAGTCCAACGCTACCTCGCACGAGCAAAACAACCACCGGAAACGCCGGGAAATCGCCGGAAAAGCTCACGGCTGAACAGTGCTCTAGGGTTCGAAGAACAAAGAACGAAAGGCTGGAAATTTCTAAGTATGGGAACTAATAATCCACAACGAAGACCAAGTCTTGCTATATATATAATTCCCACAACTGCTGAAATCTTAGAAACAATCCACCGACAAAATCAGCAGGAACACTACAAACAGCAGACGCAAGGAACAAACTGCTGGTTCTCAATTAACGCTAAAACAATCGCAAAACAAACCAACGGCTGGTTCTCAAAACGGAATCGCGCCAACTTACTCAAACGACGTCGCGCAGGATACTATACCAGCAGCTGGATATCCAGTCGCAAGAACAACACAATGCAACGCTTCTCTCTACTGGTTCCAGTCGCAACCTCAAAACGCAGCGTTGCAACTAACCCAAATGACGTCGCTCTACTGACGTCATCAAATCTGATAGCGGCACTCGCTAATTACCAGCAGCAAGCTACAGAAACGAACAAATCTCTCACAGCTGGACAATCAGTCGCAACATCCAAACGACGACGTTTCCTCTTCGAGCTAAAGGAATGTTGACCCGCGTTGACATCTGCTTCTGCTGAACAACCAGCAGACACACGCACGCAATTCCACCAGCTGGTACCAGACGCAACATCCAAACGACGTCGCGCCAACTATTCTAAACGCAGTCGTTTTAGTCCTCAACGCAACTACGCTAAAGCATCTGCTCAGCGTTGCAACTAACCCAAATGACGTCGCTCTACTGACGTCATCAAATCTGATAGCGGCACTCGCTAATTACCAGCAGCAAGCTACAGAAACGAACAAATCTCTCACAGCTGGACAATCAGTCGCAACATCCAAACGACGACGTTTCCTCTTCGAGCTAAAGGAATGTTGACCCGCGTTGACATCTGCTTCTGCTGAACAACCAGCAGACACACGCACGCAATTCCACCAGCTGGTACCAGACGCAACATCCAAACGACGTCGCGCCAACTATTCTAAACGCAGTCGTTTTAGTCCTCAACGCAACTACGCTAAAGCATCTGCTGATCACAACACGCGCAACCAGACTTCACGTAAACGACGGCGTTTCAGGAATCTCGCGCTGAAACACGCTTCTGCTGGATTCATCACCGACCAGCTCTTACCATAAAAACCAGCTGATACTCAAAAATCTCAAAAACACGAAAACTTCCAGAATTGCTCCAAATGCTATTTCAGACCCGAAAAGGTAACCCAAACTCTCGAACGGAGATTCGACCAGCAGAAAACTCCCAAAAACCGATACAATCAACAAATAAATCTTAACACAAATCCAGGTCTCACATTTCTCCCCCACTAAAAAGGATTTCGTCCTCGAAATCACAACAACAACTCCGGAAAACAACACAAAAGAAAGCTACAAACAGAACTCGCCCAACACAAGGCCAAGAGTTCAAGATAACTGAGCAAACAAATAACAATAACTAGGGAAGGAAATACAACCAAAAGCTACAAACTACTGGAAATTTAGCTCAACAGCTACTCAAACAGATGCGCCCACTCGCGCTGCATCTTTTCTTCCAATTCCCAAGTAGCTTCTTCCCTACCATGTTTGCTCCACTGCACCATTACTAACGGAATGGTTTTATTCCTCAACTGTTTCTCTTTTCTGCCAAGGATCTGCAAAGGATATTCCTGATAACTCAACGACTGATCTAGCTCTACCTCGTCAGTTCCAAGCACATGAGACGGATCTGGCTCGTATTTCCTCAACATGGAAACGTGAAAGACATCATGCAGAGAAGATAACTCGGACGACAACAACAGACGATACGCTAAAGGGCCAATCCCCTCGACAATCTCATACGGACCAACGTAACGAGGGGCTAACTTTCCCTTGCGTCCAAAGCGCATCACACTACGAAACAGAGAAACCTTGAGAAATACACGATCACCAACCTGAAACTCAAGAGGTCGACGCCTCTTATTCGCATAACTGGCTTGGCGATCCTGGGCAGCTTTCATCCGCTGTCTAATAAGATCCACGTGATCTTTCATTTGCTGCACAAAAGTCAGGGGCAGATAGCTGCTTCTCCCCCACTTCTTCCCAACACACTGGCGATCTGCACTTGCGGCCATACAAAGCCTCGAAAGGCGCCATGCCAATCGTCACTTGGTAGCTGTTATTATACGAAAACTCAACCAAAGACAACGCGTCTTGCCAACTACCTCCGAAATCCAACACAACAGCACGCAACATATCCTCTAACGTCTGGATAGTTCGCTCAGATTGGCCATCTGTCTGGGGATGATACGCGGTACTCATAGCCAATCTAGTGCCCAAAGCTGTCTGCAAACTCTTCCAAAACCTGGAAGTAAACCTCGGATCTCGGTCAGAAACGATTGAAACAGGCACACCGTGCAATCTAACAACAAAATCAACGTACAGCTTCGCCATCTTCTTCAACGAGAAGGTCATCCCATAGGGAATGAAGTGTGCAGACTTAGACAAACGGTCTACAACTACCCAAACAGCATCGCATCCTCGGCTGGAACGAGGCAAATGCGTTATGAAATCCATCGCAATGTGCTCCCTATTCCATTGGGGCACCTCTAAACTCTGCAACAGACCACCAGGTCTCATCCTTTCGGCCTTAACCATCTGGCAGTTCAAACAACAAGCGACAAAACCAGCAACATCGCTCTTCAGGCCAGCCCACCAAAAGTGCGGCTTCAAAGCATGGTACATCTTCCGTGCACCAGGATGAACACTATGTCTACTACAGTGCACTTTTCGAAGGATCTCCTCCTTCAAATCAATCAAATTGGGCACAACCAACCTGCCCCGGAAACGCAAACAACCATCGGATGAGACAGAATAGTCCTCAAGTTCGCCAGCCCTGACTTTCATCTTCAACTCGTGGATTGACGGATCGGTCCTCTGAGCTACTCGAATGTTGGAAACAACCTGCGGTTCCACTTGAAAAGATGAAACCATTACACAATCCTCAGCCGGGTAGAATCTCCAACCCGTAGTGTTAAGATGCTCTTGATCCTTAGAGATGTACAACGACGCAAGCATCTCACTAGCCTTTCTGCTCAAAGCATCAGCCACTACGTTCGACTTCCCAGGCTGGTATTTAATCTCACAGTCAAAATCCTTAAGCAGCTCCATCCACCGACGCTGTCTCATATTCAACTCAGGCTGCGAAAACAGATACTGCAAACTCTTGTGGTCGGAGTATACCACAAACTGCTTGCCATACAGGTAGTGACGCCAGATCTTTAACGCAAAGACCACCGTTGCTAACTCCAAATCATGAACTGGGTAACGAGTCTCGTGCGGTTTCAACTGCCGCGAGGAATACGCAATGACTCTACCATTCTGCATCAACACACAACCCAATCCATTTAGCGAAGCGTCAGAACAAACAACAAAACCACCTGAACCGGACGGCAAAGCCAACACAGGCGCAGTAGTTAACTTTTCCTTAAGCAGTTGAAAAGCATTCTCACACTGCTCAGTCCAAACAAACCGTTTATCCTTCTGGGTCAATTGGGTCATCGGCTTTGCTATAGAAGAAAACCCCTCAATGAAACGACGATAATAGCCAGCCAGACCTAAGAAACTACGAATCTCAGATACATTTCTCGGTCGCTCCCAGTTCAACACGGCATCCACTTTACTGGGATCCACAGAAATGCCATCTGCTGAAATGACATGACCCAGAAATACTACGTGTTCCGACCAAAACTCGCACTTGGAAAACTTCGCATACAACTGCTGCTCTCTCAACCTAAGAAGAACCATCTCCAAGTGCTCCTTGTGCTCCCTCGGAGTTTTCGAGTAAACCAAGATGTCGTCTATAAAAACAATCACAAACTGATCTATGAACTCTCTAAAAACCCGGTTCATCAGATCCATGAAGACTGCAGGCGCGTTTGTCAACCCAAACGGAATCACCAAAAACTCAAAATGTCCGTACCTCGTACGAAACGCAGTCTTCGCGACATCTTGTTCCCTCACTCCGAGCTGATGGTACCCGGAACGAAGATCAATCTTAGAATACACCGCAGAACCTTGCAACTGATCAAACAGATCATCGATTCTCGGCAACGGATACTTATTCTTCACAGTGGCTTTATTCAACTGACGAAAATCAATGCACATCCGCATTGAGCCATACTTCTTCTTCACAAACAATATGGGCGCTCCCCACGGTGAAATACTAGGGCGAATGAAACCCTTCTCCAGCAAATCATCTAACTGTGCCTTGAGTTCTCTCAACTCCGCAGGCGCTAGACGATACGGGGCACGAGAAATCGAAGCTGTGCCAGGCACCAACTCTATGCTGAAGTCAATCTCCTGCCTCGGAGGAAAACCAGGAATCTCCTCCGGGAACACGTCGGGGAGTGTCGCACCACGGGAACGTCACTAAGCTGAACACTAGAAGAAGAAGACGCATCCAAAGCGTAAATCATAAAGCCAGCATTTCCCAAAGACAACAAGCTAAACATCTCCATCGCGGAGACCAACGGAATCTTCGATCTAGAGTCCTGGCCGTAGAAGTCCCACTTCTCGCCAGACAAAGGCCTAAAGCGCACAATCCTATGGAAGCAATCCACGGAGGCCCTGTAGTTGGACATCACATCCATCCCAACTATACAATCGAAATCCCAGAGCATCAAACGGATCAAATTCGCTAACAAGGCATGCTCACCAAACCGCAACACACCATC
>KV010038.1:136334-158603 GCA_001598015.1 Dorcoceras hygrometricum
AGTAAGGTACTAGACGTACCTCGCCACCAACGCTCTGCGGACTTCCTCAACAATAAGGTCACCAACCTCAATCGGAGATCTTCGTCATACTGGGCTCGATCAAAAAGATGTATGACGCTATGGAGCCACGAATCCGCATCCTCACTCGACTCATCGCCATTGAAGACAGGAGGATTCATCCTCTGAAACCGAGCTATGACCACATCCATTCTCTCTACCGGAGCCGGCGGAGCCTCAGCCTCCTCCTCTCCACTACTCTCAAGAGTATGACTACGAGCACTATACTGATCCTCGTTCTGTCCTCCTGATTCCTGGAACTGCCCCCTACTACGACCAAGACGTCTAGGCGGCATCTAAAACACTCAACAGGATAAGGAAAAACAGAACAGATACAGCATAGAAAGCATATAACACAAAATATGCAGCACGTAGTCACATAAGTCAAGCACATGCAGCACGCAACACTGTGCCTAGACTCAAGTGTGCTCAAAGGAATTGAGCTTATCCCAGTTTAAGCTCTGATATCAAAAATATCAGGCCTCGTGCTCACAACAGATAAACACATGCGGAAGCTATCAAAAAGTGGGTAAAATTTTCGCTTTTAGGCCCGACGGTTTTAAACATATAATTTAAAATACAACAATACTTAAAATAAGTTTCCCAATTCATAAAACAACCAACAATAAAGCATACATAATTCAAAACATATTCAGACTCCCCTACGGGTACAACAACAAAGCGCAGGGCATCCCCCTAGCTAACTGATACATATATATAAGTATGCTATATGCAACTGGGACACGCTAGCCACCTCCTGGGGCACCACCAGCTGGGTTAAAACCACGACCAGCTCTAGAACCTGGGTTTCCTGAAAACAACGCAACAAAGAAACAAACCAAGCCCCGGAGGGACATGGGGTCAAACCCCAGTACGGAGAGCAACAATACAACAGCAATAAACAGCAAGGAATAAAATGCAGATAGACGCCGAATAACAACGGAAGGCTCGACCATCGAGGGAGCTAAGGAACTCAAACATAGCTCCAAGAATCATCAACAACATACAGTGGCCACGGGGTGTGTTCACAGTGTGGTAGTGAGCCACTCGCCATGACACTACACCCACTTACCAGATGCATCAAACAACTCAACCTGTAGTTGCCTCCCCCATGAACTGTGGTAGTTAACCACTCGGCGCATGGTGGCTACGATCCCAGCAGGGAGATGAGAGTGCGGTATTGCCGCTCGCCCTCACATCCTGGTAAGAAACAACAACAATACAACAAGGTACAAATACTACCAAAGCTGGAAAAAAGAATACCATGCGTGTATGCAACATGCTGGAATACAATCATATACACCTATGCAACCCAGCAATAACACAATAGCATACAGAATCCTCAACAGGACACAACCAGCAGGCACGGCCATTCCACATACCAGCAACTACAATCATCCAAGCCATAACCTCGCTGTAATATAAGCTCAAATCCGTACCTTATACTGATCAACAATTAACACTGCGAGAAATCCCGAAGACTCTGGTAAAAGCCTGTTAAACACACGGCATACACAACATAAATCTAACGGGTTGCTAATCAAGCTCACGGCTGGGAGTCACACTCAACCAGCTGCTCAATATACCTCAACAATTAAACAGAAAGCTTAAAACTATGGCTAGGAACAAGGTCTCACCGAAAACCAGAACGTAGTTCTACCCGGTCGACGCAACACTCGAACGGCAGCAACTTCGCGTTCCTCAACTAGCCAATTACATCTTCTAAAACTGGTACGAAATGGAAGAGCTTCTCGAGAGGAGTCCAACGCTACCTCGCACGAGCAAAACAACCACCGGAAACGCCGGGAAATCGCCGAAAAAGCTCACGACTGAACAATGCTCTAGGGTTCGAAGAACAAAGAACGAAAGGCTGGAAATTTCTAAGTATGGGAACTAATAATCCACAACGAAGACCAAGTCTTGCTATATATATAATTCCCACAACTGCTGAAATCTTAGAAACAATCCACCGACAAAATCAACAGGAACACTACAAACAGCAGACGCAAGGAACAAACTGCTGGTTCTCAATTAACGCTAAAACAATCGCAAAACAAACCAACGGCTGGTTCTCAAAACGGCATCGCGCCAACTTACTCAAACGACGTCGCACAGGATACTATACCAGCAGCTGGGTATCCAGTCGCAATAACAACACAATGCAACGCTTCTCTCTACTGGTTCCAGTCGCAACCTCAAAACGCAGCGTTGCAACTAACTCAAATGACGTCGCTTTATTGACGTCATCAAATCTGATAGCAGCACTCGATATTACCAGCAGCAAGCTACAGAAACGAACAAATCTCTCGCAACTGGACAATCAGTCGCAACATCCAAACGACGACGTTTCCTCTTCGAGCTAAAGGAATGTTGACCCGCGTTGACATCTGCTTCTGCTGAACAACCAGCAGACACACGCACGCAATTCCACCAGCTGGTACCAGACGCAACATCTAAACGACGTCGCGCCAACTATTCTAAACGCAGTCATTTTAGTCCTCAACGCAACTACGCTAAAGCATCTGCTGATCACAACACGCGCAACCAGACTTCACGTAAACGACGGCGTTTCAGGAATCTCGCGCTGAAACACGCTTCTGCTGGATTCATCACCGACCAGCTCTTACCATAAAAACCAGCTGATACTGAAAAATCTCAAAAACACGAAAACTTCCAGAATTGCTCCAAATGCTATTTCAGTCCCGAAAAGGTAACCCAAACTCTCAAACGGAGATTCGACCAGCAGAAAACTCCCAAAAACCGATACAATCAACAAATAAATCTTAACACAAATCCAGGTCTCACAATACAGCTGCTGGGTGGTGTTGTGTTTATCCAAGGCCTACGTTTTTCGTGTCTCAGTTGTATCATTTTGATTTAGATTGTACTGTATTAGATCAGTAGCAATGGTTGTATATTTACCTAGAATATCAGCTGTTGTAAATCGAAATTGCAATTATCAATGAAAACTGTTTTCCGCAAATTTCTTTAGTAGTTGGCGCGCAAACTAGGTACCTGCTGGTCTTTGTGATTGTTTTGTGTTTTGTTTCTTGTGAGTTATAAGAAATACAGCTTATAACAATTACCTTTTAGCCTTATTTTATTCGAAAATTTTTATTTACCCCAATTCTCATGGCCCCGTTGGGTTCGGGCGTCACATATCAAATTCTGATACTACAACTACTGAAAGAAGAACATTCATAACATTCTGGGAATAAATTCGAATCCTCAATACATTTAAAACATCATAAACTTTCTGGAAAACATCATAACATCAAAACATCATTTTCGAACCCATATTTCTTTCCTTTTCATGTCTAAATCATTTCAAACATGAACTTTTAAACATTTCTTAAACATACAGGCAAGCAGATCCATAAAAACAACAATATATGTTTCAAATGGTGTAGCAAAGGATCAGCTTTTACTTGCCTTAAACAAAGCTTTGCGACAACAGCTAATTCCTGCAGAAATCCTCCCTTTGAACAACGCACGAACTCTTCTGGAAATATTTTGAAGAACACTTTAAGACTTTTCTTTGCAAATGAAGAAAATCTTACTTTGAAAATAGGTTTTTATATGAAAGGGATTAGTGGCAAGCTACTTGTAGAATCAAGCATGACACACTTCTAAAGTTTAGTAAAATTCCTTTCATATCATTTTAATTTGTAAAACACCAAACCTTTTTCAAAAGAAATCATTTCACCTTTTTAAAATATTTTTCAATTGATTTAGAACCAGCTCGTGCATCACTCTTTGGAGTCGTTTGCTGGTACCAGCCGCAGCGCATCTTACTTGCTAACATCAATAAATCAGCAAATACATAACATTTAAAATTGCCAATTTGGCCCATGAGATCAATAAAATATATAAATGTGGTCCTATGGATTTTGGGGCGTTACAAAGCCACTGCCTATTCCAGAATGGAAATGGGAGTGTATAGCGATGGATTTTGTAACTGGTTTACCAAAGAATGCGCAAGGATATAACTCCATTTGGGTTATTGTAATGCCCGAAAACATTAAGAAGAGGATTAGTTTAATAATTCCGATATTTAAGAATTTGATGAAGCTTGATTATGAGCTCGGATTTCTTCTGGAAGTGTTGGGTGAGTAAGGAACTGGGTATCGTTGAGTTGCGCTAATTGTGGAAACCAGACGAAGCGATTTGATAAAATCGTTCAGCAGCAGGTTACTGTAGGAAAGGTAATACGGGTCAACACTACTGTAGCTTGCGACTGGTTGAATTGTGAATTCAGTCAAAGCGCTAGTGTTGCTTGCAGCTGGAAGCAGACGCGCGAATACAAGGATCAACGGGGAAGCGACACGTGTTGGTTACTGTTACGCATGTGGGAACCAGCAGTAAGAGTTCTTTGTGTACCTGCTGGTTTATTGATATAACGACTGGTTTTGATGACGTAGGTGCGACGTCGTCGTTTCTAAGGTTCAACGCAAACCAGTCGAGAAGTTTGGAGTCCAGCTGAGAGAATAATGCGACATCGTTTTGACTTATGACTAGGAACCTCGATACGATGTCGTTTTGCATGAAGTAGCGACTAGGCGAGGAATTGGAAATCAGCTGATGGTTGTTGTATCTGCTGGTTACTCAGCTGAGAGAACAATGCGACACCGTTTTGATTATGAAACAGGAAATCTTGATACGATGCCGTTTCGAATAATGTTGCGAAATCAGTCGTTGGATTATGAGAGCGACCAGCTGCTGGTCTCATTTAAATAGATGTGATACCAGCTGATGACACGTTACGACGTCGTTGGAATTAATTGTAACGACATCGTTTTGAGTTTCAAATAGTTGCGACTGGTTTCTTGTTGCGACTGATTTCTACTGCGGCTGGTTGTTGCTTCTAACAAGCGAATGCTAATTATTTCGAACAGCAACTGAGAAAGATCAACAACAGTTGAGGAATCTATTTACCGTTATCCACTTTCAAAGCGGTGGGAGTATATCCTGCTTGAATACTCAGCATGACACGTGGAACTCAAATTGAACACGTTGGAAATGCTACAGAAACACAGAGATCGTTGTCTATAAATACGAGTGAATTCAAAATGCTGAGAACATCTTGACTGCAGCTATCGACCTTTGATTCTGCGAGTATCTCAGGACTTAAGGAACAGAGCGTAAGAACACTGACTGAAGCATTTTGAAAACAGAGGAACGAAGGTATAATTTGACAGAAGAGTCAGGTTTTAGATTACTCGAGAATGATATTTCTTGAGTTGTCCCGCTGAAATCACATATATGTTTGATTACTGTTCTTGACTTAGAACTTGAATTGTGTATGTGTCGATCCATCACAGGTATTGGATCTTTTATATTTGCATGAGATTGCATATTGAAGATAATTGAATTGATTCAAATGCCCAGGACTGAGTTGGCCTGATTTTCGAAGCCGGAAATGGTTTCGATAGATGAATATTCATGTCAAGATCGGATACGAATCTTGATGGCGCCGAACTGATATGGAATCAATTCTTAGATCGAACAAGAGAATTAGAATCATTTCTTACTTTGCATTTGTTTTACAGTTGATAAACTGTTATACATTTTATTGTGATTATTGTACCTGCTGATTATACTGAGATGCATTCTCACCGGAGTTTATCTGGCTGTTGTTTTGTTTTGTATGTGTGCATGACAACAGAAGGAAGGAACTAGTGGGGATCAAATAAGGGTAGCAAGAGATAACTACTTAGACGATGGATCAGCAGCAGGAAGAATAAATACCAGCTGATAGTTTATATATTTGGACAGATGGTCTTAGGTTGCTCAAGTCTGATGAGTGGGGTAGATCGAGTTCTTCCTGACTGATTAGATTATAGAACCAAATGAATTGCATGTTTGTGTGGTATATGTCTTACTGCTTTTAAATTTATATCACATGATTCTTGTGAATAAATGGTAAGAATATACCGAAGAACATGCCTGGGAAGTGATTAATAGCATGTATTGAGTGAAGTATGAATCAGAACTCGATCTCTTGAGCAGCAGTACATTCATGTATGCTAATCAGAGGAGGGACTGAGATTGACTTGTTATTGATTGATGAGAAATGATAAACACGTCTGTTTGATTCCTAGATATGCCTCCTCGAAGAACCACGAATCGGCAGACAGAGCAGGGTAGTACATCTACTGAGGTTTTGAATGCAGCTGCTACTCCAATGGAAACTTTGTTGAAACGATTCCAGTCGTTTAAACCACCGACGTTGACATGAACAGAAAGTTCTATTGATTGTGAAAACTGGTTGGAAGATATTGAGCAGTTGTTCGAAGCACTTGATTACACTGATGAGCGTCGGGTGAAACTGATTATACACCAGTTGCATGGTATTGGGAAAAGCTGGTGGGTGGCAACAAAGAAAGCGCTTGAAAATCAGGGTACTGTGATTACGTGGGCAGTATTCCGAACAGCTTTCTACCAACGGTTCTTTCCAGTTTCTTATAGGAAAGATAAAGGAGCGGAATTTGCAAACTTGCGACAAGGGCAGTTGAATATAGAGGATTACGTTGCCAAGTTCACAAGTTTACTGAAATTTGCGCCACATGTTGCTATGAGTGATGAAGCGCAAGCAGATCAATTCATTAATGGATTGAATCCAGATGTATTTACCTTGGTAAATACTGGAAGACCAAATACTTTTGCTGATGCGTTGAACCGGGCAAAAGGAGAAGAAGCTGGATTACTAAGGCAGCGAAGAGCACAATTTGTGCCAGCAGCAGCCAAAGCACAATAAAACCCACAAATTCCACCACCCCCTCGCTTTGATGCTGGAAGCAGCAGCAGTGGGAAAAAGAAAAATTTCTTTAAAGGAAAAGGAAAACAATTTAAACGTTCAGGTACCAGCAGCTCCTCCAGTTCAAGTGAATTCAAACAACTGGGAGCTGGACAAAAAGCTGGTGATTATTGTACCAAGTGTGGAGGTAGACATGTTACAGAACAATGTAGAGGAGTGTCTGAGCTGGACAGAAATCTGGTGATTACTGTACCAAGTGTGGAGGTAGACATGTTACAGAACAATGTAGAGGAGTTTCTGGCCTCTGCCGTCTTTGTAATCAGCCGGGACATTTCGCAAGAATATGTCCTCAACGTAATTATGGGAATTCACAGAATTTGGAAGCAGCAAGAACAACGCCAATACCAGAAAGGCAAGCCTCCTCTGTACATTCTTATCAACCTCAGCATCCTCAACAGAGTAGACAAGGAGGAAGCCAGACAGTGAGCCAACCTCCTAAACAACAAGCAAGAGTGTTTGCATTAACCGAGGAGCAAGCACAGGCAGCCCCAGATGATGTTATTGCAGGTAACTGCTACTTGTGCAAATTTCCAGCTTATGTATTAATTGATACTGGTGCATCACACACCTTTATCTCTGAGAATTTTGTTGTATCACATAAGTTATCTGCTGAACCCTTAGCTGAAATAGTATCGGTTTCTTCACCTCTGGGGAAGGGAATGTTATCAATCAAGGCTGTTAGAAATTGTGTGTTACAGTTTGAGGGTCACGCAATTGAAATTGATTGTGTTGTGCTCGGGTTATCTGATTTTGATTGTATTGTGGGCATAGATATGTTAACCAAGTATAGAGCAATAGTAGATTATTTTCAGAAGATGGTTCGATTCAAACCAGAGAAAGCTGATGAATGGAAATTCTATGGTAAGGGCTCCCGAGCCAGAATTCCTTTGGTCTCTGCTATTACCATGAATAATCTATTGCGGAAAGGAGCGGATGGATTCCTGATTTATGCAATCGATACGAAGAAACAGAGCCCGAATCTGGTTGATATACCAGTGGTCTGCGATTTTGCTGATGTTTTTCCGGATGAGATCCCGGGATTACCTCCATATCGAGAGGTAGACTTCAGCATTGAATTGATGGCAGGTACACAACCAATATCAAAAGCACCATACCGAATGGCACCAATTGAGTTAAAGAAATTGAAAGACCAGCTGGAGGATCTTCTCACCAAGGGATACATTAGACCAAGTGTTTCTCCTTGGGGTGCTCCAGTGTTATTTGTGCGCAAGAAATATGGATCAATGAGGCTATATATTGATTATCGGCAACTGAATAAGGCAACGGTAAAGAATAAATGTCCTTTGCCACGAATAGATGATTTATTTGATCAGTTTCAGGGTTCGACAGTGTATTCAAAGATCGATTTGAGGTCGGGTTATCATGAATTGCGAGTAAGAGATGAAGACATATCAAAGACTGCCTTTTGAACAAGATACGGTCACTATGAGTTCGTGGTTATGCCATTTGGACTAACTAACGCACCAGCAGTATTCATGAGTCTAATGAACCGAGTCTTCCAAAGATATCTTGATGATTTCGTGATTGTATTTATTGATGATATTCTAATCTATTCGAAGAATTTGTATGATCATGCGAGTCATCTTCGAACAGTTTTGCAGACTTTGAGAGATGAGAAATTGTATGCTAAACTGTCGAAATGTGAATTTTGGTTACAAAAAGTAGTCTTTCTTGGGCATATTATCTCTGGAGATGGTATTTTAGTTGATCCCAGTAAGACAGAGGCAGTGATCAATTGGCCTAGACCGAAATCTGTGCCGGAAATTCGAAGTTTTATGGGTCTTGTAGGGTATTATCGTCGATTTATTCAGGATTTCTCGAGAATTGCAAAGCCTATAACTCAGTTGACACAGAAAAATACACCATTTGTTTGGTCAGAGGCATGTGAGAACAGTTTTATGGAATTAAAGAAGAGATTAACTACCGCACCAGTGTTAACAATTCATTTGGGTACTGGTGGATTTGTCGTGTATTGTGATGCATCTCACCAAGGATTGGGGTGTGTTTTGATGCAGCGAGGTCATGTGATTGCATACGCCTCAAGACAGTTAAAACCGCATGAAATTCGATATCCGATTCATGATCTTGAATTGGCAGCCATCGTATTTGCGTTGAAAATCTGGCGACATTATCTGTATGGTGAGAAATTTGAAATCTTCTCGGATCATAAAAGTTTGAAGTATTTATTTTCACAGTCCGAATTAAATATGAGACAACGAAGATGGCTGGATTTATTGAAAGATTTTGATTGTGAGATCAAGTATTATCCAGGGAAATCGAATGCAGTAGCTGATGCTCTAAGTAGGAAGATTTGTGCTTTGTCTTTGACTACGATCGGGGTGTCTAATTTGATAGAAAATTGCTGCATTTCTGGGTTTGTATTTGAAACAGCAGAAAGAAAACCAATGAGAGTTTGTGCTATCAGTGCTGAACCCGAATTATTAGTTCGAATTAAAGAGGCACAGAAGAGAGATTTGAATATCCAACGATCTGTTGAAATAATAAAATCAGGACATCAATCTGAGTATCGTATAAACAACGAAGATGTGTTGTATGTGAAAAGCAGGCTTGTTGTTCCAGATGTTATAGAATTGAAAAACCAGATTTTGAGTGAAGCCCATCGAAGTAAATTCAGCATTCACCCTGGTGGCAGGAGAATGTATAATGATTTAAAGAATCACTACTGGTGGAAACAAATGAAGTCGGATGTGGCTGAATTTGTTTCAAAGTGTTTGAATTGCCAGCAGGTGAAAGCGGAAAGAAAGAAACCCGCTGGTTTATTACAGAGTATGGCAGTTCCTGAATGGAAATGGGATCATATTTCCATGGACTTTGTAACGAAATTGCCAAAATCATCCCGAGGTTGTGATGCAATTTGGGTGATTATCGATAGGTTGACAAAATCTGTGTGTTTTATTCCCTATCGAATGACCAATAGACATGATCAAATGGCAGACCTTTATGTTCAAGAAGTGGTAAGACTGCATGGAGTACCAAAATCAATTGTTTCTGATAGAGATCCCAGATTTACTTCTCATTTTTGGAGTAGTTTGCAGCAAGCGCTGGGTACAAAACTACATCTAAGCACTGCATACCATCCTCAAACTGATGGACAATCTGAACGAACAATTCAGACACTTGAGGATATGCTTAGAGCAGTAGTATTGGATTTTAGTATTTCGTGGCAAGATTCATTACCACTGGTGGAATTTTCATACAACAACAGCTACCAAACCAGTATTGGGATGGCTCCATTTGAAGCGTTGTATGGAAGAAAATGCCGATCACCACTATACTGGGATGATGTTTCAGAAGTGCCTGAATTGGGACCAGATTTGATTAGAGAAATGACTGAAAAAGTAAAGTTGATTCAGCAGAGAATGCGAATAGCACATCATAGACAAACGAAATATGCCAATACCAGACGTAGACCTTTGCGTTTTGAAACAGGGGACAGAGTATTTTTGAAAATTTCTCCTTTTAGAGGCACGATAAGATTTGGCAAACGTGGTAAATTGTCTCCACTATTTATTGGTCCGTATGAAATTCTGGAGAAGATAGGTGATCTTGCTTATCGACTGGCATTACCTCCATCTCTTTCGGGTATACATGATTTTTTTCATGTATCTATGCTGAGAAAGTATATGCCTGATGCTTCTCATATTATTCCTGCTGAAGAAGCTGAGTTGGATGAAACTCTGAGTTATTTTGAACAACCAATTCAGATTCTTGATCGGAAAGAAAAACAACTTCGAACGAAGGTGATTCCATTGGTGAAAATTCAATGGAATCGACATGGCGTTGAAGAAGCAACGTGGGAAGTGGAAGATGATATGAAACAACGATTCCCTTATCTCTTTCAATAAGGTTAGCTCTTGTTCCGAATCAATTTTCTCCTTATGTTCCATGTACATATAGCAACTGCTGATGAGTTCGAGGACGAACTCGAATCTTAGAGGGGGAGAAATGTAATGCCCGAAAACATTAAGAAGAGGATTAGTTTAATAATTCCGATATTTAAGAATTTGATGAAGCTTGATTATGAGCTCGGATTTCTTCTGGAAGTGTTGGGTGAGTAAGGAACTGGGTATCGTTGAGTTGCGCAAATTGAGGAAACCAGACGAAGCGATTTGATAAAATCGTTCAGCATCAGGTTAATGTAGCAAAGTCAATACGGGTCAAAACTACTGTAGCTTGCGACTGGTTGAATTGTGAATTCAGTCGAAGCGCTAGTGTTGCTTGCAGCTGGAAGCAGACGCGCGAATACAAGGATCAACGGGGAAGCGACACGTGTTGGTTACTGTTACGCATGTGGGAACTAGCAGTAAGAGTTCTTTGTGTACCTGCTGGTTTATTGATATAGCGACTGGTTTTGATGACGTAGGTGCGACGTCGTCGTTTCTGAGGTTCAACGTGAACCAGTCGAGAAGTTTGGAGTCCAGCTGAGAGAATAATGCGACATCGTTTTGACTTATGACTAGGAACCTCGATACAATGTCGTTTTGCATGAAGTAGCGACTAGGAGAGGAATTGGAAATCAGCTTATGGTTGTTGTATCTGCTGGTTACTCAGCTGAGGGAACAATGCGACACCGTTTTGATTATGAAACAGGAAATCTTGATACAATGCCGTATCGAATAATGTTGCGCAATCACTCGTTGGATTATGAGAGCGACCAACTGCTGGTCTCGTTTAAATAGAGGTGATACCGGCTGATGACACGTTACGACATCGTTGGAATTAATTGTAACGACATCGTTTTGAGTTTCGAATAGTTGCGACTGGTTTCTTGTTGCGACTGATTTCTACTGCGGCTGGTTGTTGCTTCTAACAAGCGAATGCTGATTATTTCGAACAGCAACTGAGAAAGATCAACAGCAGTTGAGGAATCTATTTACCGTTATCCACTTTCAAAGCGGTGGGAGTATATCCTGTTTGAATACTCAGCATGACACGTGGAACTCGAATTGAACACGTTGGAAATGCTGCAGAAACACAGAGATCGTTGTCTATAAATACGAGTGAATTCGAAATGCTGAGAACATCTTGACTGCAGCTATCGACCTTTGATTCTGCGAGTATCTCAGGACATAAGGAACAGAGCGTAAGAACACTGACTGAAGCATTTTGAAAACAGAGGAACGAAGGTATAATTTGACAGAAGAGTCAGGGATTAGATTACTCGAAGAGCGTAAGAACACTGACTGAAGCATTTTGAAAACAGAGGAACGAAGGTATAATTTGACAGAAGAGTCAGGGATTAGATTACTCGAGAATGATATTTCTTGAGTTGTCCCGCTGAAATCACATATATGTTTGATTACTGTTCATGACTTAAAACTTGAATTGTGTATGTGTCGATCCATCACAGGTAGTGGATCTTTTATATTTGCATGAGATTGCATATTGAAGAGAATTGAATTGATTCTAATGCCAAGGACTTAGTTGGCCTGATTTTCGAAGCCGGAGATGGTTTCGATAGATGAATATTCATGTCAAGATCGGATACGAATCTTGATGGCGCCGAACTGATATGGAATCAATTCTGAGATCGAAGAAGAGAATTAGAATCATTTCTTACTTTGCATTTGTTTTACAGTTGATAAACTGTTATGCATTTTATTGTGATTATTGTACCTGCTGATTATACTGAGATGCATTCTGACCGGAGTTTATCCGGCTGTTGTTTTGTTTTGTATGTGTGCATGACAACAGAAGGAAGGAACTAGTGGGGAGCAACTAAGGGTAGCAAGAGATAACTACTTAGACGCTGGATCAGCAGCAGGAAGAATAAATACCAGCTGATAGTTTATATATTTGGACAGGTGGTCTTAGGTTGCTCAAGTTTGGTTTAGTATATAAGAGTCAAGTGTGTACTAGTAAACTTAGCTTGTAACCGCCATGAACCATGAAGTATTTGTATAAATGAATAGTATTTACGCTACAAGCTGAACCCTTTATGCTTCTGCTGGATTGAATACGCTTCTGAGGATTGACAAATTTTTTTTTTTTTTTGTAAATTATATATGAACCAGATTAGATTTATTAGTTTAAATTAATAAACCAATGATCAAGATTAGAGGATTAATTGTGAGCAGAGAGCCTCACAGTTATAATAGACAGACTCACTAAGTCTGCTCACTTCTTACCAGTAAAGACAACATATGATGTGAGCAGATATGCAGATTTATATGTGAATGAAATAGTGATGCTACATGGTATTCCGATTTCTATTGTATCGGATAGGGATCCGAAGTTCACATCAGCTTTTTGGAAGAGTTTTCATAGAGCTATGGGTACAAACTGACCTTTAGCACCGCGTTTCACCCTCAGACAGATGGACAATCTGAAAGGGTGATTCAAATTTTAGAAGACTTGCTCAGAGCATGTATTGTGGATTTTTCAGAAAGTTGGGATCTGAAGTTACCATTAGTAGAGTTCGCCTACAATAACAGTTTCCAGGCTTTCATTCAGATGGCTTCATATGAAGCACTCTATGGTCGAAAATATAGAACACCCCTTCACTGGGATGAATTTGGTGAGAGAGCTGGTTTAGGACCAGACGTAGTGGAGCAAACAGCAGCAGCTGTTAAAAAATATGAGAAAAATGAAAGCTGCCCAAAGTCGGCTGAAGAATTACGCAGATAATAGGATAAGGGAACTAAATTTTGAAGTAGGTGATCACGTATTTTTTAGAATTGCTCCAATGAAAGGAGTAATGCGTTTTGGAAAAAATTGAGTCCAAGATATATTGGACCATATGAGATCTTAGAAAAGATAGGAACGCTAGCATATCGTTTAGCACGGCCACCGCAGTTGTCAGCAATGCATAGTGTTTTTCATGTTTCAGCCTTGAGGAACACATTCCTAACCCTTCGCATGTGCTAAGTCATGAACCAATCCAATTAGCACCAGATTTAAGTTATGAAGAAAGACCAGAAAGAATTCTCCTTCGAGAAATTAGAAAGCTAAGAAACCGTAGTATTCCTATGGTTAAGATACAATGGTCTAATCAATCTGAGCGAGAAGCAACATGCGAGACAGAAGCTGATATGCTTAACCTTTACCCATATCTGTTTGGTAAGTAAATTTCGAGGACGAAATTTCAATAAGGAGGGTAGAGTTGTATCGCCCCAAATCCATAGGATTACATATATGAATCTTGTTTATTTTTATTGGGTCTAATGACAATTTAATTGTTGGCAAAATTTGATTTCATTGATTTCAGAAAATGAGAAGCGACGCAGCTGGTTTCAGCAGATGACTCCAAGGGCGACAAATGAGCGGGTTATTAACTTGGTTGGAAAATTATTTTAAGGAGGAAAAATGATTTCTTTGAAAAGGGTTTGGTTTATTATAAATTAAAATGATGTGAAGGGAATTTTACCAAATTTTATAATTTAATCGAGGTGTGTCATGCTTGAAGAACGCAACACATTGCCACTAATCTCTTCCATATAAATACCTGTTTTGAAAGAAAAGTTTATTTTCACTTGTATCAGAAAACTCTTTCTTGTTCTTCTAAACATAATTTACCGAGAAGCTTGTTGTGTTGTTCAAGGAGAAGATTTCTGCAGGAATCGACTGTGGTTGTAAGGCTTCGTTTTAAGGCAAGTAAAAGCTGATCCTTTGCTACACCATTTAAAGAGTATATTTAAGTTTGTATGAATCTGCTTGCCTGTATGTTTAAGAGATGTTGAAGTTAATGTTTAAAATGATTTACGCATGTTCAAGGAAAGAAAGTTGGGTTCAAAATGATTATTTTGCTTTCAAGGTTTCCAGAAAATGTTTTAAGAAAGTTATTGATTTTTCAAAGCACTGAGATGTTGGATTTGAGTCATGTTTGTTAGGAAAGTTCTTCTTCTTTCTGGTGAATGGTAACTAATGAGCTTGACGCTGTGTGATAGGAGTTACTGGTCGAATCAGAAGTTAAATCTGGTTTGATAGGTAACGGCTGGTAGCATGGCTGTCGCTTTGATGTTGCAACAACAAGTTTGTAATCAGCAGTTGCAATTGTTTAGTATTCAGCAGTTGCATGGATTCGCATTTCAGTAGTTATATTGTTCGTATTCAGCTGTTGGCAGATGTTGCACCAACAGTATTCAGCAGTTGCGATTGATTAGTGTTTCAGCAGTTGTGTTAATTGTGTCCAGCTGTTGCATTTATTCTTAATCAGCTGTTGCTTGATTTGCCATCAGCAGTTGCATTAGTTTGGTTCAGTTGTTGGTTCATTCAACGTCTAAAATTATGCATTTAAGTTGTGTGGACTACTGAGTTGACCAACTACATTCGTTGTTCCCAGAATCAGCTGTTGAGTTCAATTGTATTTCATTGACTGCTGAGTTGACTAAATTGAGTTGTTGGTTCATTCAACGTCTAAAATTATGCATTTAAGTTGTGTGGACTACTGAGTTGACCAACTACATTCGTTGTTCCCAGAATCAGCTGTTGAGTTCAATTGTATTTCATTGACTGCTGAGTTGACTAAATTGAGTTGCGTTGACATCTGTTACAAGCTAACGACATCCTTTCATTTATCACATCTGTTTCAATGTTAGCGAGTGTCATTGCAGCTGTTTTACGCTAACAATATTGTTTCCCTTAGCAACAGCTGATTCCTTTTAGCGATAACCGTGAACAGTAAAGATCTGTTTTGTTACCAAGTACTGTTCCATTTTATCACGTCTGATTTCATTTCAGCGATAAGTTTCCAATTGTGGAATTCGATACTCATTAAAGTTTTAAAATGGAAGCAAGTTAAATGAAGGAACCCGATGATTTTTAAAGAGAATTTCAAAGAAAAGATGAGAGTTAAAGGAACAAAAGTTTATTTTAAGATTTATGGCATAGATAACAGACAGTCACAAGGAGAAGGGTGAGTAGTCATTGATGTCGACTGCCCTTTAATATGAGCTATATGCTGAAATTGATATCGGAAGTCATTTTGATCAAAGTGCAACACGGACCTAAGGAGAGCTTCTAAGCCATAAATCAAAAAGAAAATGATAAGGATGAGATCTGGGCTATTATCCCCATCTCCAAGTTTATGAAAGAAAGATATGTTAAGAAATGTTTACGAATGAATGTTTAAGTATTGATGTTCCTTTAACTCAGTATTGTATGATCAGATGTCTGCCTGCGGTAAATGAAATTGTTATTACTCATTTATCGACGGCCAGTGTTTTCCGTGTCATAGCTGATGTAGTCTTTCATTTTTAGATGTCTGTATTAAATCAGTTACAACAGTAGTAATTCAGGTAGAATGACAGCTGTTGTAAAACCGCAATTGCAATATATAATAGAATCTGTTTTCCGTAAATTTTCAGTAGTTGGCGCCGCTTATGTACTCGCCTGTCAGCTTGTGTTTGTGTTTCATTATGTTTCTAAGTTATAAGGAATACAGCTTATAACAAACTGTCTTTCAGCCCTTCATTTTATTCTAAAAATTTTATTTCACCCCAATTTCGTGACCCCATGGGTTTGGGCGTCACAATTGACATCTGAACGACTTCATTTGGTTTTATTGATTTCGTTGACATCTGAGTTGACCAACAGACAGAATTTGATTTCCTTCTTCTTCGCTGAGATTCTATGTATAATTCAGATTTCATCTTTTTAGCCTTCGAATCTTCTTCGATTGACACAGAAAGAACATATTTGAATTCCTTATTCATTTCCGCTTCAATTAGACAGATTAATTCGATTCATTCAAAATTTATTAAGTGACTTTATTCAGTTTTCATCTTCGCAAGTATTACAGAGAATTCTCAATGTGGTACAGAACATCATTAAAGATTTTAAAACAAGTAAATCGTACTTTACAAAAAACATATTTACGAAAGAAAAGAAAGAGCAGAAAGAAGAATGTTTTACAGAAAAGTTTTAAGTTATGACTTAGGCAACAGAAGGTCCCCAGAGGAAGGTGAGTGCCTGGCTGACGAACCAGTATGCCCCTTCAACAGCAGGAAGGATCAGGATTACGGATTGACGGATCTGTATACACCTTCACATATATGGGATTTATCCCAGATGTTATTTTGATCAAACGAATGGGCCAACTGTGCAAGTGTCTCTGTCATAATTTTAGGAAAAGGAAAGAAGAGCGCAAGTGTGGTTTTAATCACAGCTCTGTATAAAAGTTCAAAGATGCTTCTTTAATTAGAAGTAAAGAAATTGTTTTCAGAACGTATATGTTTATGCTTTCATTACATACATATTTCATAGTTCATGATAATTTGCTTATTTATTCGAAAGGTATTCAAGTTCAGATTTCAGTAAAGTAACAGATATCGGTTGCATGTGATATGTGTTCTCGATATTCCAGATTTTACGTGCTGAGCCCTAGGCTCACTAGTATTATTGAGTGCAGGTAATGTTTCGCAGGAGCTGGATGGTGAGATCTGATCAGTGGTGGAGATTGTTTATCATGGACAACAGTTTTCGTTTCATTCATTTGTTATCCAGATTTTGATGTACAAGACCCTAGTTATAGTTTTATCACGACAGATGTCATGTGACTTTATTTTGATGAATCTGTGTCAGAATCATTGCTTCATGATGTATACAGTTTTGTTTATCCTTTAATCAGGATCTGTATTCAGTTCCGCACTTCTATTTGTTCATATCTGTTTCCTAGTTATCATATATGATTTGCATTTTTTTGCAATTTAGCCCAGAATTTAGTAGCGAGTTCTTATGGTAATTAAGATTGAAATTTTCATACTTTTCAATTCGAACCACAAAGTTCCTAAAATTCCTTTAAGAAAAGTTGGGTTGCTACAGTTGGTATCAGAGCATGGTCCTTGAGATAAACATATTTCCAGTCTAAACAGCTCTCGCCAGCCGCTTCTACATTTGTAAGTTTTATTTCATGTTTTAGCATATAAGTAATCTCTCATATTAGAATTGTGGTGGATTTGGACTACCCTACAGAAATGGCAGGACGAGGTAGAGGAAGGAGAGGTATTTCAGAAGGAGATAGTGAATCAGAAGGAATGAACCCTGTTCTAAATAGTATGGCCCAAGTTTTATAAAGTTTGGTTGACCAAACCAATCAAGGTAATGGTCAATCATCAGGAAGAATGGTTAGTAAAGAAGATCCTCAGGAGAGGTTCTGAAGACGGAGACCTCAGGAATTTACTGGTTCTACTGATCTCCTTATAGCTGAAAGCTGGATCAAGTCTATGGAAGTAATCTTTGAGTATTTGTTTACTGGTTCTACTGATCTCCTTATAGCTGAAAGCTGGATCAAGTCTATGGAAGTAATCTTTGAGTATTTGCATCTGACAGAACTAGAAAGGCCTCGGTGTGTGATCTACATGCTGAGAGGAGATGCTATGATATGGTGGGAAGGAGCCAAGTTAACAGTAGGCTTGGAAATACTCACATGGGAGGAATTTAAGAGAGTATTTTTCGAGCAGTAATTTACTGTGGACGTGAGGGAGGAGCTGAAAAATGAGTTCCTAACTCTTAAGCAAGCAGGGATGTCTATGCGGGATTATATCCGCAAGTTTGAGAGGGGATGCTATTTTGTTAGGATCAAGCGCTTACCACTAGGCTAAAAGCTATAGCTGGTGGTAACGGTGCAACTCCAATCTTTTTAAACCGTATAGCAACTCAAGCGCCACGGTTCGATCGCTCTACCTAGCAGGGGCAATTATTGCACTCCATCAATCCCCCTCCCAATAATTGCACTCCTTGCAACCAATGGGAACCGAACCTGTGACCTTGGCTTTGATACCAATTGTAGGATCAAGCGCTTACCACTAGGCTAAAAGCTATAGATTTTGGTAAAGCGGCAAGCGCTCGGTCCTACATATTTTGTTCCTTTGATTGGAACCAATGCAGATGTCAAGCTTCGACATTTTTTATTAATGGGTTTAAGCCAATGATTAAGCATGATGTTAGACTTGCAGAACCCGTGGATTATAGAGCAGCTGTGAACAAAGCTCTACGGGCTGAGCAGGACTGGAAGGCGATTGAGGATGAGACAAAGCTGAAACGGCAAGCCTTCCAGCAAAAAGACCGTAGACAATTCAAGAAACCAAACAATAACCAGCAAGGGTCTCAAGGAAAAGGACCAATAGCTGCCCAACCTATCTCCGCTGTTCCCAAATCTGGAAATAGGCCAGCATGTCCTACCTGCAAGAAAAATCATGCAGGCCAGTGTCGTTTTGGGCAGAATGTATGTTATACTTGTGGCAAGCTAGGAAACATATCCAAGTATTGTCCCCAGAAACACACTCATCACCAGTAGGGCTTACATGATCACAACAGAGCAAGCTCCAGCGGATACAACGGTTGTGACTGGTAAGATCGTTGTTTCCAGTGTGACTACGCTAGAATTTTCAGATTATGGTGCAACCCATTCCTTTGTATCAGAAAGATTTGCTAAGAATTTAACAGTTAAATCAGAAGTATTATGTGAGACCTGGAAATTGTATGAGATTAATTTAGTTGGAATTAATCGGTTTAGAGATTACTGGTGATTCAGATCTCTGTTTTTCGGGTCATATTTCACATTTAGAGCATTTTTGGAAGTTTTCGATTTTTGAGATTTTGGGTAAAATCTGGTTTCGTGGTGAAAGCTGGTTGATTTGGTGACATTCAGTCGTAGCGTGTTTTGGTAACGCGAGATTTCTAAACGCCGTCGTTTTAATTAATTTAGTTGGAATTAATCGGTTTAGAGATTACTGGTGATTCAGATCTCTGTTTTTCGGGTCATATTTCACATTTAGAGCATTTTTGGAAGTTTTCGTATTTTTGAGATTTTGGGTAAAATCTGGTTTCGTGGTGAAAGCTGGTTGATTTGGTGACATTCAGTCGTAGCGTGTTTTGGTAACGCGAGATTTCTAAACGCCGTCGTTTTAGTGAAATATGGATGCGTTGTGTTAAGTGAAAGCTGGTAGCGTTGGTATCCAACTACTGCTTTAATTTGTTTGTTGAGGGCAAACGACAGCGTTTCGATAAGTTGGCGCGACGTCGTTTGGATGTTACGACTGGTACCAGCTGCGAGGATTTGTTCGTGTGTGTGTCGACTGGTTGTCCAGCTGAGAGCAGACGTCAACGATGGTCAACTCTACTGTATCTTGTGTCTGGTTTCCTGTAGCTTGTGTTGGAACACGGTGGCAGATCCGGATCCCACTTCTCGGGGCGCAGCGGAAAAACAAAATTGCCCGGAAAGTGTTCAATACATTCAATAAAATCTACAAATATTCATAGGGTGTTCGTAGATAGTTACCTTGCTGGCGTCTAGGCGCCTGGCTCCAACAAGTTTCGTGAGGAAACCGGCACTTCAAACTGTAGGCGGCGGTAGATCCTCCAATCAGGTCCACGACCGGATTCAATCTTCCTTCGTCAATGGTTCAGGGATACAGCTAGCCGTGGGCCCACAACCATTGCGTCTCCGAATTCACAATTTCGGACTTGCCCAATGGATCATGGTAAAGCGCCTAGCAACATCGCCCCATGATCCCCTAGGTATCACTGATAGTGCCTGCAAGAACCAGTTGGTCGTGGTTAGCGTACAGTACGGTCCTTTCATCACATATATCCCGATCAGATCAACGACCATTGATAAATCGAGAGTCGCTACAGATCCGATAACCATGGATACATCTTGGAGATCGAATAGTGACATCACGAGTGTTACTAGGTAAACCCATTTACCTAAAACACTTCTAGTACTCTGGCCAGAGATTTATACACTATTATCCCCTCAGATAGCATAGGATATCCACGCATGAGAGCGAGCGGTGAATCCTCGACAACGAAGCATCGACTCCTACATGCATCAGGATCTCACCCAATCCCGCCGCCTAATGACCCCAAGTGAGTCGGCAAACGGGTCAAAGTGAGACGCCTATCATGTAGAGTCTCAATGACGTTTTGAGTCGTGAGGACTAATCAGTACAACCAAGACCTCGGACTTATCCACTCGACAAATGGTAACCACTTGGAAAGTCCGAACGAGGGTAGTTCGATAGATCACCAGGTCACTATCCATCTGCATGCTCAGAAAATCACAATGTTCCCTACCAATGAAACAATGGTACTTCGCATCGCAGATGCTAGTCTCAAGCTCGGGCGGCCTTATCCTCATTTTGACGGCCCAATCGACTAGGAACGAGTTCAGAATACATAGTGGCTATTAGATGTGTTTCATGATAGCCGTCATACCCACTATCACATCTAACATACACTATGGTGCATTCTAGGTCTTTATCCAACACAATTGTTAACATTATAATCATAATGAAAATAAAGAACGCCATAAACAAATGCGAATGTCATATATAAAGATCGTTTCATACAAGAGTCTATAAAACCCACACGCCACAAGTTGGCTAGTTGGGCATCTACTCTAACAGCTTGCGTTTGGTTGTTTTGCGCGAGAGCTAGCGACTGGATGACGTAGGATGTGCGTCGTCATTTTAGTTAGGGCTAAGGAATCCAGTCGATGGATTAGCGACCAGCTGGTGACAGATTTGATGACGTAAGACGTCCTACGTCGTTTTGATAAGTCGCTGCGACACCTTTTTGTTTAGCGTTGTTTGAGAATTCAGCAGTTGGTTTCTTTGCATCTACTGGTTGTATTTTGTAGCGAGCGTCGACTGGATTTGTCGGTGGATGATTTTAACCAGCTTTTACGCGTGTATTTAAGGAAGACTTGGTCTTTGATTTGAAGCACTAGATCCCATACTTAGCAAAATATTATCTTGGTTGTCGACCTCTGTTCTTCGAACCCTAGTACTGTTCACCATGAGTTTCTCCGGCGAATTTCCGTCGTTTTCGACCGTTGTTTGGTTCGTGCGAGGTAGCGTTGGACTCCACTCGAGAAGCTCTTCCTTTATATACCATTTTTGGAGCCTGTTGTTGGCTAGAGCGAGATCGCGAAGTTGCTATCTTCGGCCGTGTGTTGTGTCGTTGAGGTAGAACTTCGAATTGTTGTTGAGATCTTAGTATTAGCCTTTGTTTAAGCTTCCTGTTAGCGGTATTGTTGGAATCAGTAGCTGTTTGAGTGTGTGTAACTCCCAGCGTGCTTTCTGTGTATTAGCGTCCCTTGTGAATATTGCCCTGTGTGTTTCGACAGGTTTGGAATTCAGATTTCTCGGGACCTTTTGATTGTGGTAATTGTTCTAGGAATTGAGGTATGGATTGGAGCTTGTAATACAGCGACGTTATGGCTTGGATAATTTGTGAGATGGCTATTGCTGGCTGCTGTTTTGTGAGATGACTGTTGGTTATGTGGTGTATACTTGCTGATGCTATTGTTGTTTCGCATATGTTTATATGCTTGTTATTCCAGCATGTTGCATACACGCATTTGCATCTCCGTTCAGCTTTTGCAGCCATTGCTTCGTTGTATTGTTCTG
>KV010038.1:166897-216018 GCA_001598015.1 Dorcoceras hygrometricum
TTGGTTGTCGACCTCTGTTCTTCGAACCCTAGTACTGTTCACCGTGAGTTTCTCCGGCGAATTTCCGTCGTTTCCGACCATTGTTTGGTTCGTGCAAGGTAGCGTTGGACTCCTCTCGAGAAGCTCTTCCTTTCTATACATCTTGGTTGTCGACCTCTGTTCTTCGAACCCTAGTACTGTTCACCGTGAGTTTCTCCGGCGAATTTCCGTCGTTTCCGACCATTGTTTGGTTCGTGCGAGGTAGCGTTGGACTCCTCTCGAGAAGCTCTTCCTTTCTATACCATTCTTGGAGGCTGTTGTTGTCTAGAGCGAGATCGCGAAGTTGCTGTCTTCGGTCGTGTGTTGCGTCGTTGAGGTATAACTTCGAATTCTTATTGAGATCTTAGTATAGCCTTTGTTTAAGCTTCCTGCTAGTGGTATTGTTGGAATCAGTAGCTGGTTGAGTGTGTGTGTAACTCCCAGCGTGCTTTCTGTGTATTAACGTCCCTTGAGAATATTGCCCTGTGTGTTTCGACAGGTTGGAATTCAGATTTCTCGGGACCTTTGATTGTGGTAATTGTGCTAGGAATTGAGGTACGGATTGGAGCTTGTAATACAGCGATGTTATGGCTTGGATAATTTGTGAGATGGCTATTGCTGGCTGCTGTTTTGTGAGATGACTGTTGGTTATGTGGTGTATACTTGCTGATGCTATTGTTGTTTCGCATATTTTTATATGATTGTTATTCCAGCATGTTGCATACACGCATTTGCATCTCCGTTCAGCTTTTGCAGCCATTGCTTTGTTGTATTGTTCTGTTTACTTACCAGGATGCGAGGGCGAGCGGTGATTCCGCGCTCTCATTTCCCCTATGCACCGAGTGGCTAGCTACCACAGTTCATAGGTTGGGTTGTTGATGCATCTGGTAAGGGTGGGCGAGTAGAGGTGAGTGGGTAGCACCCACATGTCCTACACTCACCGTGGCCACATATTCTGTTGCAGATTCCGTTGAGTTGTTGTCTTCTTCCTCATGCATAGCATCTGCATTTTATTCTTGCTGTTTACTGCTGTTTTATAGTTGCTCTCCGTACTGGGGTTTGACCCCTTGTCCCTCTGGGGCTTGGTTGTTTTCCTTGTTGTGTTGTTTTTCAGGAAACCCAGGTTTTACTGCTGGTCGTGGTTTTAACCCAGCTGGTGGTGCCCCAGGAGGTGGTTAGAGTATCCCAGTGGCATATAGCATATTTATATGTATCAGTACTCTTAGCCAGGGGGATGCCCTGTGCTTGTTGTTGTATTTGGTTGTTGGAGTTTGATACATCGTTCGTTATGCTATACTGTTGGTCATTTTCAGAACTGGGATATCTATTTTGAGTATCGCACTATTTTAAATTATATTGTTTTAAACCGTCAGGCCAAAAGGGAAAATTTTACCCGCTTTTTAGTAGCTTCCGCATGTGTTTGTATGTTTTATCACTGATTAGAGCACGAGTCCTGACATAGTAGAAGTAGGATATTGTGTACAGGTTCCTTCGGGAGAAAGTATAGTGACCAATCATATTATCGAAACATAGAACATAAGCTTCAGGGGAATATTGTCTATGCAGATTTGATAGTATTGCCACTGCTTGAGTTTGATTTAATCTTGGGAGTAGATTGGTTAACTAAGTATGGAACCGTTATAGATTTTAAGCATAGGATGGTTAAGATTAAAATACCCAGTGGGATTTCATTCTTGTTCAAAGCTGACAGATTTGATAGTACCCCTAAGATGATATCAGCTTTGACAGCCCAGCGGTGTTTAAGAAACGGATGTCAAGGATTTTTAGTAAGTGTTGTATCAATATAGCAAGATAAGAAAATTACTCTGGAAAACGTAGAAGTAGTGAATGAATTTTCAGATGTCTTTCCAGAAGATATCTCAGGTTTGCCTCCAAATCGTGAGTTAGAATTTTCTTTCGATTTAGTACCAGAATCTGCCCCAGTTTCCAAGCGTCCTTACAGACTTGCCCGTAAGGAAATGAAGGAGTTAAAAGAACAGATCCAAGATTTATTAGATAAAGGTTTCATCAGACCCAGTACTTCGCCGTGGGGAGCTCTGGTGTTGTTCGTAAAGAAGAAAGATGGAAGTATGCGTCTGTGCATAGACTATAGAGAACTGAATAAGTTAAAAACTAGGAATAAGTACCCTCTTCCTAGAATAGATGACTTATTCGACCAATTATGAGGAGCTGTCATATTTTCGAAGATCGATCTCAGATATGGATACCATCAGCTACGAGTTAAAGAAGCAGACGTGTATAAAACAGCTTTCAATACAAGATATGACCATTATGAGTTTTTAGTATGCCCTTTGGATTAACTAATTCGCCATCAGTGTTTATGGATCTGATGAATAGAGTATTTCAACCTTTTCTAGACAGATTCGTTATCGTGTTCATAGATGATATTCTCATTTACTCTTACAGCAGATTCGAGCATGCAAACTATCTTAGAGAAATTTTACAGATTCTAATAACTAAGAAATTGTTTGCTAAGTTTAGTAAATGCGAATTTTGGATTGAAAAGGCTGTATTTCTTGGTCATATTATTTCGAAGAATGGGATAGAAGTAGATCCTTCTAAGGTAGAAGCTGTTCGAGAATGGCCTATACCTAAGAGTGTATCAGAGGTTCGTAGTTTCTTAGGACTTGCAGGTTATTACAGAAGATTTATAGAAGGATTTTATAAGATAGTTGTCCCTTTAACATCATTGACTAAGAAGAATGTTAAGTATGATTGGACTCAAGAATGCCAGTCCAGTTTTTAAAAATTAAAGTTGGCATCAATAGAAGCCCCTGTTTTGACGTTACCATCGGGGAAAGGAAATTTTGTGATTTATATAGATGCGTCGAAGACATGACTAGGAGCTGTTTTGATGCAAGATAAGAAAGTAATTGCTTATGCTTCCAAACAGCTGAAGATTCATGAGAAGAATTATCCTACGCATGACTTAGAATTAGCAACAGTGGTTTTCGCATTAAAGATTTGGAGACATTATCTTTATGGAGAGATTTGCGAAATTTTTACTGATCACAAGAGCCATAAGTATTTCTTTACCCAGAAAGAGCTTAACATGAGACAAAGGAGATGCCTCGAACTGGTTAAAGATTATGATTGTGTGATCAGCTATCAGCCATGAAAAGCCAACGTAGTAGCAGATGCGTTAAGCAAAAGAAACGTGGGTTTAGCTCAAATCTCAGTTCAGATTCCCTTAGCGAGAGAGATCAACAGATTTGAATTGGGAATAATCACGGAAGAGAATGCTGCTAAGTTATCAGTTCTTACGATCCAGTCTACTCTGAAAGATAGGATTCGAGAGGGTCAAGCAAGGGATGATCAACTTCAAAAATGGAAGAAGAAAGATGAAGAAAGAGGAGGAAATCTTTATACGAAAGAGGAGGGATTTGTGATATACCAAAATAGGTTGTGGGTACCGCGCACTGATGATTTGCACAAAGAGATTATGAATGAAGCCCATAACTCACCGTATTGTATTCACCAAGGAGGAACAAAGATGTATAAAGATCTGCAACACCTGTTTTGGTGGCCAGGGTGAAGCGAGATATCTGTAATTTTGTTTCTCAATGTTTAACATGCCAGCGAGTGAAAGCAGAACATCAGATACCAGCTGGGATGTTAAAGCCTCTCCATATACCAGTATGGAAATGGGATAATATAGCGATGGATTTCGTTGTAGGATTACCAAGAACAGTCCATGGATTCAATGCTATATGGATAGATTAACAAATTCAGCACACTTTCTACCCGTTAAGACAACATATGGATTGAATAAGTATGCTGAATTGTATGTTAAGGGAAAGTTAGACTCCATGGAATTCCAAGTTCTATACTATCAGATCGAGATCCCAGATTTACTTCTAGGTTCTGGAAAAGTTTGCATAAAGCTTTGGGAACTAAGTTAACCTTCAGTACAGCATTCTATCCTCAGACAGATGGGAAATCAAGAACAGTCCATGGATTCAATGCTATATGGATAGATTAACAAATTCAGCACACTTTCTACCCGTTAAGACAACATATGGATTGAATAAGTATGCTGAATTGTATGTTAAGGGAAAGTTAGACTCCATGGAATTCCAAGTTCTATACTATCAGATCGAGATCCCAGATTTACTTCTAGGTTCTGGAAAAGTTTGCATAAAGCTTTGGGAACTAAGTTAACCTTCAGTACAGCATTCTATCCTCAGACAGATGGGAAATCAGAAAGAGTTATCCAGATACTGGAGGATTTGTTACGTGCGTGAGTTCTTGACTTTGCAGATAGTTGGGATTCTAAATTGTCCTTAGTTGAGTTCACTTATAATAACATTTACCAAGCTTCAATAAAAAATGGCTCCATACGAAGCTCTGTATGGAAAGAAATGTAGATCACTGATACATTGGGATGATGTAGGTGAAAGAACAGAGATAGGACCAGAATTATAGAACAGACTGTTGAAGCCATTAAAAGAATTCGTGATCGAATGAAGACGGCACAGAATATACAAAAGAGTTATGCAGATAGCCATCGTCGAGATCTGATTGAAATAGGAGATCACGTATTTTTGAAGGTAGCACCTATGAATGGCGTTATGAGATTTGGACGAAAAGGAAAGCTGAGTCCCAGATTTATAGGACCATTTCAGATTCTGGAAAGAATCGGGACTTTAGATTATCGATTAGCTTTGCCTACAGACATGTCAGCTGTCCATAATGTGTTTCACATTTTATCTTTGAGGAAATATGTTGCCAATTCTTCGCATATACTTAAATATGAACCTATCCAGTTATCACCAGATTTGACTTACGAAGAGGTTCCAGAGAAGGTTCTTTCAAAAGAAAATCGTAAGTTAAGAAACAGAACTATCCCTATGATCAAGATTCAGTGGGCAAACCACACTGAAAGAGAAGCTACATGGGAAGTAGAATCTGATATGCAAATAAGCTACCCAGACCTGTTTAAGTAAGTAATTTCGGGGACGAAATTCTTTTAAGGAGGGTAGATTGTAACGACCAGAATCTTTTATAGCCACAATTAGAAAGTTATAAGATTTGAGAGATTAAATTGAAATGCTATCTTATTCAACTTTTAATTCGGTTGAATTCTAAAATTTGATATTACGTGAATTCAGCTTTCTTTTATGCATCAAGTTGAATTTCAGATTTGAGCTATATGTGTTAATCTGTTCCTGCCTTAGTGAATTGATTTCCAGATTTTAGAATGCAATTGCAGAAGTTGTTTGGTCGATTCTTACAAGCCAATTGAATCCTTCTTTTCAAATAAAATAGCTCGGTTCGAAGCATCATAATTCACTTTAAAATAGAGTAGCACTTTTTAAAAAAATTTTGGCATATTGATTAAACGTGTTTCTTTCCTAGGCATTTTAATTCATATATATAGGATGTTAGACACAGCATGCATCATTATTTACAAATCAAAATACTTTCTTAAAAGCAAGCGGTGCTCTCTATGAAGAAACCAAGAAAAATCTTTCAAAGCTTTTTCGAAGGAAACAAGTGGTGCGTACGTGATTGCCAAATTTCTACTGTGATTGTGTTGAAGAATACAGGCAAGTAAACTCTGTATATTGCTACACTCATGGAAGCATATATTCAGTTCTGTATGTATGTTTGTATGTGTTTCAAATATTTGAAGATAGCCACGGCTGTTTTTTCAAATAAAATAAAAGTTTATGTTCTGTTTTTATGAAGAAGTACGTGTTTAGTGTATTTTGATTCAGAAAAAGATTTTAGAACGTGTTTGATGATGTTCTTCCAGTTAGTTCTTGAGTTTTCTAAAGATTTTCTTCGAAGTAGCTTACAAGTAGCTTATTCGATCATTTCCAGAAATATCTTGAGATCTTTTGATTCCTTCAGACTGTGGTTGCTATTGTTGATTGTGTTTGCTCTTACGAGTAAGTCTGAAATCTGGTTCTTAAACCAAAAGCTGAAATTTCATATTGAACAGATTCTAAGATAGAGTTCTGTTTCTATGTTATTCGAAGTTCATATGAGAGTTTTGTTTCAAATATGAATTGTTTAACAATACTGTGTTGTCCGTTGACATCTGAGTTGACTTCGGTTGACCATTGACATCTGAACGACTTCATTTGGTTATATTGATTTCGTTGGCATCTGAGTTGACCACAGGCAGAATTTGATTTCTTTCTTCTTCGCTGAGATTTATATTTATAATTCAGATTCCGTCTTTTTAGCCTTCGAATCTTTTTCGATTGCCACAGAAAGAACATATTTGAATTCCTTATTCATTTCCGCTTCAATTAGAAATATTAATTCGATTCATTCAAAACAGATTTAAGTGACTTTATTCAGTTTTCATCTTCGCAAGTATTACAGAAAATTCTCAATGTAGTACAGAACATCATTAAAGCTTTTAAAACCAGTAAATCGTACTTTACAAAAACAGATTTACGAAATAAAAGAAAGAGCAGAAAGAAAGAATGTTTTACAGAAAAGTTTTAAGTTATGACTTAGGCAACACAAGGTCCCCAGAGTAAGGGTGAGTGCCTGGCTGACGAACCAGTGTACCCCTTCAACAGCAGGAAGGATCAGGATTATGGATTGACGGATCTGTATCCCCTTCACATAGATGGGATTTATCCCAACCCCCTGATATCAGATGTTAGTTTGATCATATGAATGGGCCAACTGTGCAAGTGTCTCTGTCATAATTTCAGGAAAAGGAAAGAAGAGCGCAAGTATGGTTTTAATCACAGCTCTGTAGAAAATTTCAAAGATGCTTCTTTATTTAGAAGTAAATAAATTGTTTTCAGAACGTATATGTTTATGCTTTCATTCCATACAGATTTCATAGTTCATGATAATTTACTTATTTATTCGTAAGGTATTCAAGTTCAGATTTCAGTAAAGTAACAGATATCCGTTGCATGTGATATGTTTTTTCGATATTCCAGAATTTACCTGCTGAGCCCTAGGCTCACTAGTTTTCTTGAGTGCAGGTAATGTTTCGCAGGAGCTGTATGGTGAGATCTGATCATAGGTGGAGATTGTTTATCGTGGACAACAGTTTCCGTTTCATTCTTTTGTTATCCAGATTTTAATGTACAAGACCCTAGTTATAGTTTTGTATCACGACAGATGTCTTGTTTCGTTATTTTGACGAAATCTGTATCAGAATCATTGCTTCATGATGTATACAGTTTCGTTTATCCTTTAACCAGGATCTGTATTCAGTTCCGCACTTCTATTTGTGCAGATATGTTTCCTAGTTATCATATATGATTTGCGTTTATTTGCAATTTAGCCCCGAATTTAGTAGCTACTTCTTATGGTAATTAAGATTGAAATTTTCTTACTTTTCAATTCCAACCCCAAAGTTCCTAAAATTCCTTTAAGAAAAGTCGGGTCGCTACACAACAGCTCCCAGCTGCTAGGTACTATGCCTAAGCTATGGACGTTGCAATTGATGTCCGCTTCTTGCTAAACCAATAGATCAATTTGTCACCCAGGAACTGGCAAGTTCAATTTGTTTTACGCCGATTAATCTTGCAACCTGCGTAATCTTCATCATTATAACCAATCAAATTGAAACTTTAGTCTTTGGGATACCAAAGACCAACGTTCTGAGTTCCCTTTAAATATTTAAAAATGCGTTTAATTGCAAGGTTGTGTGATTGTTTCGGATCAACTTGGAACCTAGAACACATACATACAACGAACATAATGTCCGATCTGCATGAAGTCAGGTACAAGCGAGATCCAATCATCCCATGATACATTGTTACCTCAACAACAGTTCTAGTTTCATCCGGATCCAGCTTGATTGAAGCACTCATTGGGGTAGCTGCTGCTGAACATTTCTCCATCCCAAAATTCTTCAGAAGCTCTTTCGTATACTTTGCTTAATTGATGAAGATTCCATCCTCAAGCTGATTCACTTGTAGTCCAAGGAAATATATCATCTCCCCCATCATGCTCATCTTGAACTTGTCCTGCATAAGCTTTGAAAACTTCTGACACAGTTTGGATTAGTAGATCTTCAACATAAATTTGGACTAATAACACATGATCATTTTTAACAAACTTAAATTAATTTTTATCTACTGAGTCAATAAAGAAATCGTGATCAATCAAAAACTTGGAAAAGTGTCATACCAAGCTCTCAGAACTTGTTTCAGGCCATACAAAGCTTTATCCAGCTTAACATGTAATCTGGTCTGGTATGATCTACGAAGCTAGGAGGTTATGCAACATACACTTCCTCATTTAGGATGCCATTTAATAAAGCACTTTTAAAATCAATTTGATAAACTTTGAAATTCTTAAATGCAGCATATGCAAGAAAAATGCGTATGGCCTCTAGTCTGGCTACTGGCGCAAATGATTCTTCCAAATCTATGCCTTCTTCCTATCTATAGCCCTGAGTCACTAATCTAGATTTATTTCTTACTACATTGCCATTTTCATCAAGTTTATTCCTAAAGACCCATTTAGTACCTATTATGTTTTGGTTTGAAGGTCTAGAAACTAAATGCCAAACATTGCTACGTTCGAATTGGCTAAGCTATTCCTGCATAGCCTCTATCTCATATTAGGCTATATATGAGATATGAATGCATAATTAAAATACCCGTTCATCATCTAGCCTTGTGTCCTAATAGGTGCATAAGGATTACCGATGATAAGCTCGGGTGGATGATTCTTATTCCATCGGAAACTTGGTCCATATGAGATTGATGATTCGTGCTGAGTGTCGATTCTTGCATCCCGTTCCCCCTGCAATCATGCTGAATTATATTGAATACTACTTGTTGGGTTACCAGCTTGTGCATGTTCTCCTCCAGCTGGTACGCGATCTGGTTGCTCCTTGCATGATCCGACACTCATAGCTGGCACATCTTGTAAAGCCTAGAATTTCCTGACTACGTAGAAATTAGTGCATGACTAGGGGGAAAATTTAGATGATTACATGCATTATTATGTGATTTATATATGATTTTATGTTGCATGTTATGCATGTGTCATTTTCAGCCTGCTTGAGCTACGGACGTGTGGACGAGATTAGGGTCGACCGGAATGAAAATGATTTTGAGATTTTTAAGTTATGGGATTTTAAGAATGAAATTATTTTATTTTAAGCAAATATTTTTGGAAATTAGGATTTTTATAACTATTTTGGAGGGGAACCCGTTTGTCACCTATACGGGCTGATATATTGAGTTTCAAGGCATTTTAAATTATGAGGAGGCCTAGATTTCGAAATTTTGTAATCATTAAAGCCCAAGTATGAGTTTTTAAGTACCTTTTAATTTAAATAGAAGGGCAAACCGTTATTTTCTTAATTAGAGCCATATGGGTCATTATAGGCACTTTCATTATTTCTTAAACACAAATCTACACTAAGCCTGTAGTGCCCCAAAATCCATAGGACCACAAATTCTAATCTTTATATATTGAGGATCCATTTCTAATTTTAAGATTTCAGCTTTTGCTACTTGTTGAGCGACTGATTTCTCATTTCTTAGATTTTATAAGGAACAGAGGCCCGATCAGTTGTCAGTTTGTCACCCGAGCGTAGCCAAGCAATTTTCAAACTTTACAAATAAAATGGTTTTGGATGGGAGAATGGTTAAATTTCAGAATTTGTGTAGTACATTTACAAATCAAAACATTGACAGGGAATTTTTAAGCAAAATTTTCTGAAGTACGCCCGGTTTACCATGCCTAAATGAGTGTTTTTCCCCTGTTAATAATCAGACTCCCATTCCACTGTCCTTGTGAACTATAAGTTCAATTATTTGCAAGAAAATGTTCATTCTTGCATCAAAGAAATAGATAACACATTGCTGCGCTGGGGAAAACTCTCTGTTAGTGGCCTGCTGTATCTTGTGATTTCCTTCTTATCAAGGAAAGTAAATTTGATTCTTACTACACAACGAAAGCTTACGTATTGTTCTCACTTCATTTCGTGATTTTTGCTTAAGCTCTGTTTATTATCAGCCTTTGCTCATGTTTTGGTTGATATTATAGCGTATGTTTAGCGTTCGGGGTCACAGTGGATTGTGTTTGGAACTCAAATATATTTTACGAGGTTGATGTTGATTTTAAAACGCTGAGCATCCCAGATTTTTCAACTCATAGAGATTATGATGTTCATTCTTTTGCTGTAATATCGGGATTTTATGATTGTGTAATCGGTAGTTGCTAGTTGAATCAGTAAAAAGTCTGGTTTAATAGGCGACTGCTGGTAGCATGATCATTGTTTCGATATTACTAGTGTTATCAAAACAGCAGCAGGTGCATTTCTTTTGCTAAAACCAGCAGGTGTATTTCTTGTTAACACCAGCAGGTGCTTTTCTTTTGAAAACCAGTAGACGCATTTCCTAGTAAATTTCCAGCAGTGCACGGTTCATCAGCAGATGCATTTTATTGTCAAATTTTCAGCAGTTGCGACTGGTTACTGTTGCTTGCGACTGGTTTTGCTTGCGACTGGTTACTGTTGCTTGCGACTGGTTTTGCTTGTGACTGGTTACTGTTGCTTGCGACCGGTTACTGTTGCTTGCGACTGGTTTTGCTTGCGACTGGTTACTGTTGCTTGCGAATGGTTTTGCTTGCGACTGGTTACTGTTGCTTGCGACTGGTTACTGTTGCTTGCGACTGGTTACTGTTTCTTGCGACTGGTTTTTCTTGTGACTGATTCCTTTCCCCTTAAGTACTTCACTGCTGATTTATATCCATCGTCTAGTTTTCTTTCACCTGCTGATCGCCCTTACCCAACGACTGGTTGTTCTTGAACCAACGACTGGTTGATCTACTGTTACTCCGTTGACCAAATTAATTGTGTTGACTATCGATATATACCCATCAACTGATCTACTGTTCACATCAGCTGGATTTGTTGCCAACGACTGAATTTATCCCAACTGCTGATTTTCTATGTCTCTGCTGGATGCTCAGTAAAAAGATTTTTGAAGGAAGCCTGAGTTTTAAAAATGAAGTGAACCCCGATGCTAAGATTTCAGTTCGCCCAGGATGTGTTTTAAAGAAGAAAGTTTAAATTTATGAATTTATGGCTTAGATAACAGACGGTTCATATGGGAATGGTGAACAGCAGACGAGAGGGTCAGTTGCCCCTTCATATTGGGTGAGATTTCACCACATTGAAACTGATATCAGTAGTCATTTGATCGAGTGCAATGGGACCTAAGTAGAGCTTATGAGCCATGAGTTTAACGAAATGATAACGCTGGAATTTGAATTTACTTCCAGAACAAAAGATGCAATGAACGATGCCTTATGTTTTATCATCTGCATATTGTACTTGTTACTTTCAATTTGCTTGCTGAGCCCCTAGGCTCAGTAGCTTTCTTGGTGCTGGTGTGTCGACTTTAAATTTGTAATGAAGGCTGGTTTTATTTTATGGCGCCAATGGTTGTATTTCGATTTTTTTTTTTAGCAAGGCAATACAGCTTGTTCTATTCATTATTCAGCCCTTCTATTTTCCTTCTATTTCCTTTCCTTTGATCTCGTGACTCCCATGGGGATTGGGACGTCACAAAACCTATCATCCTCCTCACTAACCAGCCGTCCCCCTCCCTCACAAGCACACAAAAATTCGAAACCTTCACCATTGAAGAAACTTGGTGATCCAAATCCGGCGGCGCCCCGATCTCGTGTCTAGAACGTCCGTACCTCGCAGATCTACGTCTTCTTCAACCCAGGCATGTGATTTCAATTATTTTCCTCGCCATTTAAATCATATTATTCGGTTTTTATGAATATATGCTTGGATTTTATGTGATTATTTCGAATCTATACATCTTTGTTAATGATCCATGCATACCTCATGTAGCAGCATTACTTTTTTTCGATTTTCTTTGCATGAATTCGGTCGAGAGGCTGCCTTAGGGGTCATGGCTCGATCTCAGGAGGTTCCTGGGAGTCCTAGGGAGGTCTATTAGTGGTCCAAAGATGGGGTTTAGTGGTCGAACCGGTGGCTAGAAAACGGCCACCGCGTGCTGCATGTTTTCTGCACAGCGCGGTGCGCCGCCTTCCCATCGATCGTGCGCCCTGTGTGGTCCACGACAGGGGCCATGGCTGGTACCGTTGGAACCGCCTGGACCTGGGGGTGGTCCAGCCGGTGGGGCTCCGGCCAGTGGTGGCCGGAGTAGGGAGAAAGAATGCGATGTCGGCGGCTGGTCGCGGCCGCGCGCTTACTTGTGTGTGTGATTTTCGGTTTAGGGTTTAAATTGCTATGGTTGGTCTACCTGAACCGGTTTTGGCTAGTTCGGTTTGACCGAATCGGTTCATCGAGTCTTGAGTCAAATATTTTAAAATGGGGAAGTTATTTTAATTATGGACCTGTTATTTTAATTAATGTGTCAAAGGTCCAATTTTAAAGAAATTAGCCAGAAGGTCAAAATTGAGTCAAACCTTGTAAATAATTTAAGTTATGTTTAATTTTAAGTTTTTAGTCAAAATTAGGGCCTTTGGAATTTTAGTGGAGTCAAAATAGATTTTTGGGATTTAATTTGGTCAAAATCGGTCTTTTGGTCAAAATCGGCTTTCGATGTAAAAATTGATTTAATTGATTTAAAAAGTCAAAATCGATTTTAATAAGTCCCAAATTGATTTTTTTGAAGTCAAAATTGATTTTAATTACCTTTTAGTCTTGATTTTAAGAAATAAAAAATTTAAATAAAATAGGAAAAAATGGGAAAAAGCGGTGAACATTCGTTTCATCGGTCGAGTTTAGAGCGATGTTTGGTCTTTAAGTGGTGAGCCTGGCCCCGAAATCAATCCTTGACCGATGTAGAAAAATGTAAAAGCCCGTAAATGTAGGTTTAATTATGTATATAGTATTTTACGTACGTAAACGTTTTCGAGGAAATGATTAAATATACATTAACGGGCTAAGTTTTTAAATTACATGATTTTAGGAAATTCACGAATCATGAGATTTTATGAAATGATCAGGCATGTTTTTTTAAGTTAAAACCCGAGGGATTGAAGTGATGTGGCAAAGTCTACAATGTGAGTTAGTCGGGTAGGCGGGCCCGAGGATCCCCTATTTTTAGGTGATTATAGGGCCTATGGATCCATGTGATCACGACACGGTGAAGTGGCAATTATTGGAGGTGTGACATATAGGGATCCTCGTGTGATATCGGGGTGAACCACACCGCCACGTACGTTGGTTATTACGACTAATCAGTCATACGCCCGCTCACATTCACTGATACGACTCATACGTTTTTCAGGTTATGTTTTGCCATGCCTTATATGTTATATGATATGTTATGATAAGAAATGTACGATATGAAATGTTTTAAGATCATGCACGTATTCACGCTTTAACGTTATTTTAATTACAAGTATATGCTTGCATGCGATTTTATTAGTATGTACTTTGTTATGTATTACGATAGAGCATGCTGAGCCTCTAGGCTCAGTAGGTTTAATGGTGCAGGTGATGACCCTGCCGATGAGTATATCCCGACTGGCGGTGAGGACGTCTAAGTGCCTGTCGTAGCAATACCCCGTTGTGAGACCCGAAAAATTGATGAGATTAATTGAGTTAATTAATCGGGTTTTATTGAGATCAGATTTGGGTGTGATCGAATATGGGTGTTCAGCTTTGAGATCAGCTTTGCGTTGATGGGATTGGAGAATCTATCGGGTTTTATTTTAGTCCTTAGAACAGTTCTGGAGAGTTAGAGTTTGGCACGAAATCTGTTCAGTAGTGAGTGCTGGATCATCGCTTGGTGCTAGCGTTCAGCAATGGTGACGTCAGCAGTTGTCGCTGAATGGTTGTATTCAGCAGTCGTAGCGGGATCAGTTGTCGCTGAGCAGTAGAGAGAGTGCTAGCATGTTTTCAGTAGCGGGTGCTAGTACGTCGTCGTTTGGATTAGTTGGAATGACAGCGTTTTCGTTTAGCGAAGAAGACTCAGCATTGAGTTGTGTTATTTTTCTGTTGCGTGAGAGATCTGTTGTTGTGTTGCGAATAGATGTTGGTTAGTTGTTCAGAAGTGAGTAGCGGGTGACATGTCCAGTTGTGACAGTAGTTCTCTGCGACGTCGTTTAGTTTAAGTGATCGCTGTTGTGGCGTAGAGTGAGATCTGTTGCAAGATCTGGTTGCGAGCGGGAATATCAGATGGATCTGTTCCCAGTTTCTGTCAGGAGTGAGATTTAATAGGGAGCTTGGCCTTGTTCTCTATTATTGTTCCCGACACTTAGAATATTTTCCGATAGAATGTTCTGTCGCTATACCCTAGCTACTGTTCACCGAACCTTGTCTTCTTCGATTGCCGACGGTAGACAGCTCCGATTGAAGTAAGAGTGGGGTCGTTGGACTCCTCTTGCTGAGACGCTTCGTTTGGATATAGTTTTCGGACGTTGGTTGAAGCTGGTGAGGTGCATGAAGACATCTCCCTTGTGTAGTCTGTTAGCATAAGCGTCGGATTTCGCTACTAGATTTTTTGGGTAAGTGTTCAGACCCTGTCTTGTGTTGTTTAGAGCTCTCTGTTGAGTTAGATGGAGTAGGATAGCGCTGGTGGAATTCGTAGCTCCCAGCTGCCGCTTTTTGTGCTTTGGTCCCTGAGGTTTTGTATGTTACCGTTGAGCAGGTGGCAGATTTGTGTGCTCGGGACGTCATTGTGGCAATCTACTGTGGTAATTATAGTAATTGTTGCACAGAGTTTTGAGGTACGGATGTGAGCTTGTTTTACCGCGTGGATTTGGCATGGATATTATGTGTAATGCTGTGTCTGTTCTGTATTGTTGTAGCTTGCATATATTTCGTGATTTATATGGCAAGCTGTTGCATTGCATATGCATATATCATATCCAGTTCAGATCTTGTAGCCTTGTGTTGTTGTTCTGTTCTGTTGCGTGCCAGGATGCGAGGGCGAGCGGCAATACCACACTCTCATCTCCCTGCTGGGTTCAGTTAGCCACTATGGGCCAAGTGGTTAACTACCACAGTTCATGAGTTGGTAACGGCAGATTGAGCAGTTGTGCAGCATCTGGTATCGGGTGTGGTGTAGAGATGAGTGGGTAATTCCCATATGCTTGTACACACACCGTCGCCACTATCTTTGCAGAATCTGTTGTCAGCTGTTGATCTATGCCTGAATTCTTTGGCTTCCTGTTGTGGTTGTAGCCTTCGGCTGTTGCCCTGTTCCTCATGCATAGCATCTGCATTTTATCTGTTGCTGTCTATTGCTGTTTTTCAGTTGCTCTCCGTACTGAGGTTTGACCCTGATGTCCCTCTGGGGCTGGTGTTTGTTGCCTTTGTATGTTGTTTCAGGTTTCCCTGGTTTCTCTGCTGGTCGTGGCTTTGATCTAGCGGGAGGTGCCCCAGGAGGTGGTTAGAGTGTCCCAGTTAGCGTATAGCATATATGTACTAGTACTGTCCTGTTGCCCTGTTCCTCATGCATAGCATCTGCATTTTATCTGTTGCTGTCTATTGCTGTTTTTCAGTTGCTCTCCGTACTGAGGTTTGACCCTGATGTCCCTCTGGGGCTGGTGTTTGTTGCCTTTGTATGTTGTTTCAGGTTTCCCTGGTTTCTCTGCTGGTCGTGGCTTTGATCTAGCGGGAGGTGCCCCAGGAGGTGGTTAGAGTGTCCCAGTTAGCGTATAGCATATATGTACTAGTACTGTCCGCTGGGGAATGCCCTGTGCTTGTGGGATTCAGTTTTATGCTGTAGTACTTGTATTTGTTTAAATGTTGTACTCTTGTACTGTGTGTTTGTAAACTGAGATACTTTAAGTATTGATGTATTTTAAATTATATGTTTTAAACCGTCAGGCCTAAAGCGAAAACTTTGCCACAATTTTATTGCTTCCGCTATTGTTTTGCGTGGTTTAACTCTGTGTTGTGCACGAGGCCTGACATTTTTGGTATCAGAGCTTAAGCTGGGATAAGCTCGACTTCTGTTGATCACATTTGAGTCTAGGCACAGTGTTGTGTGTTGCATGTGCATGATTATGTGATCTATTTGCTGCATTTAATTGTGCTGTATTTGTTCTGTTGTGACCTTATCCTCTTAGTGTTTCCCTAGATGTCGCCTAGACGTAGGGGTAGAGGTAGAGGGCAGATTCCGAAAGAGTCAGAAGGTCATACTGAAGGTGATCAGCATAGTTCTCACCTCAGTGGACACGGTAGGCGAGCTGAGGATGAGGTTGACGAGTTGGCTGCTCGTGTGAACGATATGGAACTCGTTATGGCAAGGTTTCAGCGTATGAATCCTCAGGTCTTTAATGTGGATGAGTCTAGTGCTGATGCAGATTCGTGGTTGCAGCATGTCACGGGTTTGTTTAATCGTGTGCAGTATGATGACGAACTCAAGTTGAGTCTGGCTACTTTTCAGTTGAGGAAAGGTGCGGAGCGTTGGTGGAGAGGCGCTTCGAGGACTTTGGAAGAGACTGGAGTATGGATTTCGTGGGACAGTTTTTTTGAAGCGTTTCATCAAGAGTATGTCCCGGAGTCTTACGTGAACGCTCTTGAGCGTGAGTTTGATAACTTGGAGCAAGGGTCTATGTCTGTGAGAGAGTATGCCCGTAGGTTTTCTTCCCTTCTTGCGTATGTGCCGAACGCTGCTGGCAGAGAGAGAGCGAAGAGAACTAGGTTTCTTGAGGGCCAGAATGAGGATTTGTATTCGTTGGTTTTGGCGAGTTCACCCAAGAGCTATGCGGAGGCGATGGACAGTGCGATAGACATTGAGGAGGGTTTGAGGAATCATCGGTCTCGTGTTAGGCCGAAGGTGGCACAGAGTAGTCGTCCAGTGGTTCAGGGAGCGCAACCTTCCCAGTCGTCTCAGTCGTCCCATCCACCCCAGCAGCAGCAGTTAGCTCAGCAGTCGAGACGCCAGAGGTTTAGGCCTCGTGGCCACCAGTTCAAGAAGAAGGCAGGTTCTAGTTCTTCTTGTCAGGCCTCGTGCGCAAAACAGAGAATAAACCCAAAACACAACGCGGAAGCACTTAAAAAGTGGCTAAAAATTTTCGCTTTTGGCCTGACGAAGAAAACATAATTTAAAATACCACGATACATCAAAATATCCCAGTTTAATAAAGATGCGCAAAGCTAAAAGTCATAATACACCACAACAGCATCTAACAAGTATCAGTCAACAAATACAACAATTGACTACAACAAAGCACAGGGCATCCCCCGGCTAACAGTACTGATACATATATGCTATACGCTAACTGGGACACTCTAAACACCTTTTGGGTCATCTCCAGTTGGGTCAACTCCAAGACCAGCGGAATAACCTGAGAAACCTGAACAACAAATAGGCAAACAAAACAACCAGCCCCAGAGGGACATGGGGTCAAACCCCAGTACGAAGAGCAATATAATACAGCAATTAGATACAACATGCAATGTATCATGTCGTGCCTATGCATGAGCGGTACAAAGGACATCGGTAACAACCGAAAGGCCAAACGATCAGCAAACAACAACTGTGACACATCACCGAGCTTCGGGTGCTACCCGATCGCACCCAGTGGAAAATAGAGTGGCTCATCGCGACACACGTACAGGCGCTACCCTACTGGTCACACGGAATTGATAGTGGGAACAACCATCCACCCGCCAACCTCTATCCAGGTCACTGCAACTAAGGGCTATGAGAACGGCTCACCGCACCCTCCAGATGTACTCAATCGTGGTTATTCAACACAGCACCGCGCCACGATAGAAGAGCTCTAACAGAGCAACATATCATGGCTATCTTATGCTATGCAGATGCAGTATCATGCTCAACATGATGCATGTACGTGTAATGCCAGTAAGCACAACAAAGGCATTCAAATAATCGCAAGCATAGCAACTCAACAGATAACCAATAAGCAGGTAATACACCAGATAGTTCAGCCAATAGACATGCATATACACACGAATAATTCTGCTTCCCAACACAATACCCGGCACCGCTATACAAACCACATAATACAATCTCATGCCTATCTCAAAGCTGAATTACAAGCTCGATTCGTACCTCAACACGGAAACTACCTCAAACAGATTCTCTCAATGCACGGTACCAACAGCCTGTTCGACAAGGCTTCCTCACGGGCTAACTTCAAGGCTCCACAAGGCTGCTCGAAAGCTCGAATCTGTTAAGGCACCCAGAAGCTCAAACAGAGCTGGAGAACCAACGGATCAGATTTCTCAAGAAATCCTCGAACACTAGAAACTTCGCACTTCTCTCCAACGTCGATTCAGACCTCCTGGCTAATATAAATCGAAATAGCAACTCAAGAGGAGTTCATCGCCACCCATATAGTTCCAAACGGTGGCGGAACACGACGGCAATCGACGGAAATAGGCTACGGTGAACCAGGAAATCAGCCGATCTCCCAAAAATTGACATGAACCACTTGTGCTACGCCTATAAATTCTGCACCTACGTAATCTGCATCAGTATAACAGATTAGTTGAATGCTGGATTCTTTGGGATACCAAAGACCCACATTGGAAGCTCCTTTAAGTTTTACTGCAATATAATGCGATTGTTTAGGAGCTTGGAACCCAGCACACATACAGACAGCAAACATGATGTCTGGTCTGCTAGCAGTTAAGTAAAGCAATGAGCCAAGAATACCGCGATACAAACATACCTCAATTGCAGTTCCAGCTTCATATTTATCCAATTTTATTGAAGCACTCATCGGAGTAGCTGATGCTGAACTATTCTCCATTCCAAACTTCTTCAGCAGTTCTTTTGTATACTTAGCTTGATTGATGAATATATCATTCTCAAGCTGTCTAACTTGTAAGCCTAGAAAGAATGTCAGCTCTCCCATAATGCTCATCTTGAATTTGTCCTGCATCAGTTTAGAGAACTTTTGGCACAATTTGGGGTTATTTGACCAAAAAATAATATCATCAACATATATTTGTACCAAAAGAACATGATCATTCTTGACAAATTTGATTAAAGTCTTATCAATTGTACCTGTTACAAAATCCTTATCAATGAAGAATTTAGATAGTGTTTTTGATACCAAGCTCTGGGTGCTTGCTTCAACCCATATAGAGCTTTATCCAGTTTGTAAACGTGATCTGGATATGTATGATTAACGAAGCCAGGAGGTTGTGCAACATACGATTCCTCAGTCAAGATGTCATTTCAAAAGGCACTCTTTACATCCATTTGAAAGACTTTGAAGTCTTTGTATGCAGCATATGCAAGAAACATGCGGATGGCCTCTAATCTGGCTACAGGAGCGAATGTTTCATCAAAATCTATTCCTTCAAGTTGTCTAAAACCTTGAGCTACAAGTCTAGCCTTGTTTCTAATCACAACATCATCCTCATTTAGCTTGTTCCTAAAGACCCATTTAGTTCCTATCACTAAATGATTAGTAGGTCTAGGAACTAATTTCCATATATTGTTTCTCTTAAATTGACTAAGTTCATCTTGCATAGCATCTATCCAGCTCGAGTCTGCTAAGACTTCTTCTATCAGATTAGGTTCTATATGAGAAATTAATGTTGAATTGAAGTACTCATGCATAATCTGGCCTCGTGTGCGAACAGGAGAATGTACATGACCTATGATCTGCTCAGGTGGATGATTTTTGTTCCACAGAAGATCAGATCCTATTGGATTTGCTTCCTGTTCTGCTTGGATGTCTGGTTGAATGGCTTCTTCCGATACTAATTGATGATTTCTGTTGATAGCTTGTGTACCTGAAGCTGGTCTAGATACAAATTGATAATTTGAATCATCAGCTGGTTCAAAATCTTGTGCATTGATAGCTCCATCACTCGCAGTTGGCACACTTGTTGCGATATGTTCCTGTACTGGGTCAACATTAGTCAAATCAATTACTTCTATGTTACCTGACAGATCTGATATGTCATTGTGTGGAGTGTCAGTGCTGATTTTATATCATATGAATATCGAATCTGTGCCACATCATCGCTCAAGTCATCAAGGCTGATTGATTCCAGACGTGAACACAAGTCATTTAAGCTTGTAGCTGAATTGGATCGAAAGATGGTTTCATCAAATACTACGTGAGATGATTCTTCAACGGTCAAGCTCCGATTGTTAAACACTCTGTATGCTTTGCTCACGGCTGAGTATCCAAGAAAAACACCTACATCAGATTTGACATCAAAGGCAGTTAGATGCTTTTTGACATTATTATGAATAAAACATCTGCATCGAAACACCCTGAAATAAGATATGTCAGGTTTCTTGTCACTCCATATCTCATATTTGGTAACACCATGATTCTTGTTAATCATTGTTCTATTTTGAGTGTAACAAGCTGTGTTAACTGCTTCAGCCAAGAATTTTTGAGGAAAGCCGGAATCAACAATCATAGTTTGAGCATCTTATTTTAAAGTACGGTTTCTCCTCTCGGCTAACCCGTTCTGCTGAGGAGTTCTAGCTGCTGAAAGCTCATGCTTTATTTCAATGTCTTCCAGAGAAGAGGATAATTTTTTATTTAAAAACTCAGTACCTCGATCACTCCTTATCCGGTTGACAGTGCAAGATTTGTCATTTTGTAAACGTTTTAAAAGATTTATCAGTTGTCAGCAGTCTGATCCTTTGTTTTAAAAACACCACACATGTAAATTTAGAAAAATCATCAACAACAACAAGGGTACTTTGTTCCCCCTAAGCTAGTTACGGGTATTAGACCAAAAAAATCCATATGTAAAAGCTCCAAGATTCGGGAAGAACTGTTACCGCTTTTCTTTTTAAAATTGGAACGAACGTGTTGTTCAAGCTAACATGCAGAACAAATCTTGTCTGTAGAAAAATTTATTTTAGGCATACCAGAACCAATTCAAGCTTACTCAATTTGGCAAGTGTTTTTGAAATTCAGATGATCCATTCTCTGTTTCCTACTAAAACTGTCAGACCATATGGATTCTGAACTGTGCATGTTTGCTTTTGAAAGTTAACTGTGTAACCATTTTCACACAGCTGACTTATGCTAATAAGATTATAACACAGATTTTCAACAAGAAGGACATCAGAGATTGATGTTACCATGGGTAAGCTTTACCCACAGTGTTACTGTGTGAGTTATCACATTCAATTATGGCTCCTTTTTGTGGCGTCAGATCTCATAACATCATTGAATTTCCAGTCATGTGTCTCTCACAACCGCTGTCCAGATACCAATTGTTTGAGTCCTCTGAAGCTATGTACTTGTTTTCCTGCAATCATAAAAACAAACTTTTGGTACCCAATTTCACTTGGATCCAGATCGGATTACCCCTTTCGGGACCCATACTTGAATTACCTTAACAGTTTTTCCAGTATGGATGTCCACTAGGTTTCGTGCTGAATTCTTGTGTGATCTGATGAGCTTTGGTTTTGTACTTTGACCATTGAGATCACGCTTGGGCTGAACATTTACCCATTTAGCCTTCGTTGAACCACGTCTTTGCTGGTTCAGAACAGACGACTTAGGTACAGCTTTCGCCTTATCCTTCTCAAGTCTGTTTGTTAGCCAGTTGGGCTTACAGTTCTCATGATTAATGTATCCAATACCATTTTTGCCCTTATGGTTCAGCTGTCTAGTGAATTGATCATCGTACTTAACCGACTCACAAACATCCTGCATCACACTGGCTTTGACAAAATTCATTTTCTCGAACTTATCATCAGCCAGATTTGATTGAGTACATGTTTCCTCAGAGCTGCTTTCACTAAAGCTGAAACCTAAGACAGATTTGTCATTTAATGGCTTCTGGGTCTCATGCAGCTTACTTAAGGAAACTGAAGACTTAGTCCAGGAACTCATCACATGATTTAATCTTTCGTTTTCAGATGAGAGTTCACAAGACTTTGTTCTCAAAAGATCATTCTCAATTTTCAGCTTACTCAACTCAGTTTGTAAACCGTCAGATTTCCCAAGCTGAGCAGTGCTTAGTTCTTCTGAACTATTTTTCAAACCATTGTTTTCAGCTTTAATTTCCTCGAATTTCTGAGACAGCTTTCTGTACTCATGGACCATCTCATTAAGTGCATTGATGAGGTCCTCACGTGTAAATTCACTATGAGAGAAATCGAATACCTCATCATCAGTAGTCTTGGTTGGCTATAAAGCAGTGGACTTCTTCCTAACTCTCACTTGACGAGCTGCTTGATGTTGTCTCAGAATCTGAGTCCGCCCATTTGATGTTGCTCTCCTCAGCAACAAGCACCTTTTGGTCATTCTTCTTTTTGGGCCTCTTCTCAAATCTGTTTCTTCTTTTCTCTGTGGACCGCTTGTCGCCTTTCTTTGGCTTCTTGCAATCAGCTGCAAAATTCCCTGGCCTGCCACAGTTATAACAATTTTGATCAGTAGTAATCTTGTTAGATTTATGTGCATTGTTATAATTGAATTAAGGGTTGTGAGATCTTCTCATGAATTTCCCAAACTTCTTTACGAAGAGGGACATGAAGTCGCTGCTTAATTGATCTGTTGTCTTGTTCGGTGAGCTCTGTTCTGAGGTTGTATCAGCAAGAGCCTTTGTGGGTTGTGAGGTTGATGGCTCAGCCTCTGATCTGGTTTCCAGCTCAAACTCATAAGCTTTAAGATTTGAAAACATCGTGTAGTTCCATCTTGTTCAGATCTTTGGATTCGCGCATGGCCATCGTCTTTACATCCCATTCCCTATGGCAGAGCTCTCATCAACTTGAGAGCCAGTTCTCTGTTTGTATACTCTTTGCCAAGACTCGTCAACTCAATCACCACAGAGTTGAATCTCTCGTCGAACTCTGTCATGATCTCTCCTTCTTTCATCTTGATGGACTCATACTTCTGTTGAGCAACAGTCAGCTTGTTTTCTTTTGTTTCATTATTGCCTTCGCAGAGCTGAGTCAACTTCTCCCAGATCTATTTGGCAGTAGCGCAGGTCTTTATCTTTCTGAACATGTTCTTGTCCAACGTATAGTATGTCCTTTGCTACATTATCCAGGTTGGCTTTCTTCTTGTCCTCTGGTGTATACTCCAGTCTGGTTTTCTCTTTCCACTGTGGAGCATCAGCAGTAATCGCCATCATCGTGTTCGCTTTCATAATCTTCATGGGTCCATCAGTTATGACAAACCACATGTCATCATCCTGAGCGGACAGATGGGCTTGCATCCTGATCTTACAATCATCGTACTCCTCCTTAGAAAACATAGGGATTTTATTGTGAGAAGTAGAATTTTGAACTAAGCACTAAATATCAGACTGTTCAATAACTGAGATGACAAGGCTCTGATATAGGATCGAAATAAGAATTAAAGGGGGGGTTGAATGAACTCCTTCTATTTTTCATTTCAAATCCATTTAAGTACGTTTTACAAGATGTGCTTAACTCAAAGCTGAGTGACCAGCTTTGAGGCTCTCAGTTCAAATCTGTTCTCTCGATTAACAAGATATGTGCGGAAATAAACCGATTGAGCAGTGAACAGTTAAGTAAATAACGATGCAAATAATGTGTACGTTTTACAAGATGTGCTTAACTCAAAGCTGAGTGACCAGCTTTGAGGCTCTCAGTTCAAATCTGTTCTCTCGATTAACAAGATATGTGCGGAAATAAACCGATTGAGCAGTGAACAGTTAAGTAAATAACGATGCAAATAATGTAAATAGATAGGATCAAGAATTTTTTTCTGGAAGTTTGGATGTCAATATCCTACGTATCCCCTTCTTCCTTTTCAGGAAGGGTCCACTAGAAGATTTGATGGTTACAGCTTCTGCAAACACCCACTCACATAATCCTCACTTAACGTGAACTCCTAGCACCCAAATCTATGTAGAATCCTCTGCTGGTTACAAGCAAATGAATTTTTAGAACTGCTTCAAGGAGAAAGTTCTTTACAGACTCTGTTTCGAATAAATCAATGAATACAACACACAAAGAGTTTGTAACTTTTCTGGTTTTGAGCAATAAGAATATTTGTTCAAGGTAAACCAGAAGAAATCTCAAAGATTAATTTATGTTTAAGAACTTAACGGCTGTTCTTCGAGAATGAGAGCTGGTATATCAAATTGTTTACTTGAAAGATTTTTCCCAAAGAATCAGAGAGACGGTGTTAGGATAAAATTTATAAGATTTGGTGATAACGAAAACAAGATAAAGAACTGAATTTAAGAATCAGATCTGGGCAGTTAGTAATTGTGTTTAACGGAAGAGAGATATTCAGATCAGAGCTTATCAGACTTGGGTATTCGGGTAATTTTCAGATCCGAGCAAATTAGATGAGAACATATCAGATCCGAGGGTATCAGTTTCAGTACAGAGGCTACGTATCAAATCCAATCAGTAACAGACTCAGATTTGAACAGATTCTATTCAGAGTATTTCAGAAACAGAGATTCAGATCAGAACAGGGTATCTCTGATATTCAGATAAATACGGGTTTCAGATTTGACAGAGTTACTGGTATAGAAAAGAAAAAGGAGGAAGATTCGTAAAGGGGAGAAACTTCATATCTAACAGTGATACGGTTAAAGAGAAGTAAAAGGAAGAAGATTCAGTTCAGATCTAAAGGTTTTATAAAAGAAAAGGGGGAAGTTACGCAAAAGAAAAAGTTAGTAAAGCTTATATATATGAGAGCAGATTTAGGATCAGAACCGAACAGTTTTCAGACGTGAGTTTAAGATTTCATCAGATATTTTTTCCAAAGGATTCAATGATCGAGATTTAATCGTATAAAGCATGTACAAAGTGGATGAAAGAGACTCAAGTTTAGAGCTATTTAGAGTATATTCTGCAGGACGCGGAGTTGGTCCAAACGATGTTTTCCTATTTTGGTATAAAGGTCAAGTCAGCTCTGATAACCGTATAGAAACCTTTGCATAGCATTAATGGAGCATTTAATGCATTGATGTGGTGAAGATATGCAAACAAGGTTTGTGTCTACTGGCTCTTTTAATGACCGTTGAGGTATAAATAGCTGAAGATTTCAAACGAAGAAGCTCTCTCTCGACTCTCTACAATTTTTAAAGCTCTCAGTGATTTCGTTGCACAAGATCTCTCTGTCGATTCTCTAAATCTCTGGGAAAAATTCATCAAGTGATAAACCATTCGATATCCCAACTTTCTAAATCTCGAAGAACATTTTCGTTCAGTTCTTATCAGATATAATCTTCGAGTTTCACTTCTGGTTTACATTTGTAAACAAGTTTCATTGTAAAAGAAACCAGAAGATATGCAATACTCTGTTTGTATCGTATTCATTGTAAATTTATTTCAGAGTCTGTAACGAACGTGCTCCTTGAAGCAGTTCGAAAATACGTTCATTTATATTCAACAGTGTAATCTGTTAGAGTAGATGCCCAACTAGCCAACTTGTGGCGTGTGGGTTTGTAGACTCTTGTATATGACAGTCTTTATATATGATATTCAAATTTTTTTATGGCATTCTTTATCTTCATTATGTTTATATAGCGTTAACAATTGTGTTGGATAAAGACCTAGAATGCACCATAGTGTATGTTAGATGTGATAGTGGGTATGACGGCTATCATGAAACACATCTAATAGTCACTGTGTATTCTGAATTAGTTCCTAGTCGATTGGGCCGTCAAAATGAGGATAAGGCCGCCCGAGCTAGAGACTAGTATCTGCGATGCGAAGTACCATGTTTCATTGGTAGGGAACATTGTGATGTTCTGAGCATGCAGATAGATAGTGATCTGGTGATCTATCGAACTACCCTCGTTCGGACTTTCCAAGTGGTTACCATTTGTCGAGTGGATAAGTCCGAGGTCTTGGTTGTACAGATTAGTCCTCAGACTCGAAACGTCATTGAGACTCTACATGATAGGCGTCTCACTTTGACCCGTTTGCCGACTCACTTGGGGTCATTAGGCGGCGGGATTGGGTGAGATCCCGATGCATGTATGAGTCGATGCTTCGTTGTCGAGGATTCACCGCTCGCTTACATGCGTGGATATCCTATGCTATCTGAGGGGATAATAGTGTATAAATCTCTGGCCAGAGTACTAGATGTGTTTTAAGTAAATGGGTTTACCTAATTACACTCGCGATGTCACTATTCGATCTCCAAGATGTATGCATAGCTATCGGATCTTTAGCGACTCTCGATTTACCAATGGTCGTTGATCTGATCGGGATTTATGGATTGAAAGGACCGTACTTTACGCTAAACACGACCAACTGGTTCTTGCAGGCACTATCCGTGATACCTAGGGGATCATGGCGCGATGTTGCTAGGCGCTTTACCATGATCCGATGGGCAAGTCCGAAATTGTGATTTCGGAGCCGCAATGGTTGTGGGCCCACGGCTAGTTGTATCCATGAATCATTGAGGGTCACACAAGTACTGGATTCAAGATTCCGCACGGAAACTGAGCTCAATGTGTTGAGTATAGGAAGAGGATTTTTGGAAGTACGACTTCCTAAAAGTCAACAGGGGTCAAACCGTGATTTCCGCTGTTGAGGGGCAAAACGGTCATTTTGCACTGGGGTTCTGAAAAATGGTTTTTCAGATCATAATATTCAGTTTTGGAAACTGAGTCGATCGGTCCGATCTGATCGGCGATCGGAGTTGTAATGAAGTCGCAGTGATGGATATCGTCATTTGGACCCGGGCCCGTTGGGCCGGTCCAAGTCCATTACTAGTCTTATTAAAAGAGACTTAGGGCTTCATTAAACATAACTAAGTATCACCCTAAACCCTAGATCTCTCTCTCTCGGCCGCCCCCTTCCTATCCCAAAGCCGCCGTCGCCGGCCACCACCATCGCCGCCGCCGCCGCCGCCCCTCGCCGGAATTTGTTCCGGCCAACTTTTCGAGGAGTTTCCGTCCGTGCTGATCTCGTCAGGTCTTCTAGTGCAGGCTGACGAAGGAACCTTGCTTTCGATCGTGGACCTGATTAGACGTAATCTACCGCCGCTTACCGTGAAGTGCCGGTTTCCTCGTGAAACTGGTCGGAGCCAGGCGCCTAGAAGCCAACAAGGTAACAATCAAAGAACCCCCTATGAATGGTTTGTTGAATTGTTTTATTTTATTGAACGTTTCCCGGCGCTAATTTAAACTTCCGCTGTGCCGCCGGGAGACGGGATCCGGATCCTCCACGGTTCCCCAACATAATCTGTGTGATATAGGTTGCTAGGACTTCACTGTGAGCGAGGCTCGAGTGATCGGGTGTTTACAGAAGCTGTACTCATCAAATCTTCTAGTGTAACCTTCCTGAAAAGGAAGAAGGGGAGACGTAGTATTTCAGATCCAAACTTCCAGAAACAAATTCTCGACCCTATCTCTCTATTTACTTGCATTGCATTTTACTATTAACTGTTCACTGTTTAATCGGTTTCTTCCATTACATTATTTGTTAACCGATAAAACAGATTTGGAGAGAGCCTCTGATCTAGTCACTCAGATCTGAGTTGAGTAAAGGCTTGTAAAATCGGTTTTAAAGGTTTCGAAAAATAAAATCGAAGGAGTTAATTCAACCCCCCCCCCCGTCTTCTGAACTCCTGGGCATATTTAAACTATATTTTTGTTTCCATTGATCTTATCAATTGGTATCAAAGCCTTGTCATATCATTCATTGAACAGTCTGATTTTTGTGATTACATTTAAATATGTCTACTTCTCACAATAAAATTCCTATGTTTTCGAAGAAAGAGTACGACGACTGGAAGATCAAGATGCAAGTCCATTTGGCCGCGCAAGATGATGACTTGTGGTACGTCATTTTCATATGGTGAAGGCTAATACGGCGATGGCGATTACTGCTGGTGCTCCACAGTGGATTGATAAAAACAGAATGGAGTATACAGCAGAGGATAAGAAGAAAGCCAACTTGGAGAATGTGGCAAAGGACATTCTATATAAGACGCTGGATAAAAACATGTTCAGCAAGATCAAGACCTGTGCCACTGCCAAGGATATCTGGGAGAAGTTGACGCAAATCTGTGAAAGCAACAAGGAGACCAAAGATAACAAGCTGACGGTTGCCCAATAGAAATATGAGTCTATAAAGATGCGACAGGGAGAGACAATGACGGAGTTCGACGAGAGATTTAGTTCTGTTGTGATTGAACTAACCAGTCTTGGAAAAGAATACTCCAACAAAGAACTGTCCCTCAAAGTGATGAGAGCATTGTCGAGGGAGTGGGATGTTAAGACGATGGCGATGAGAGAGTCTAAGGATCTGAACAAGTTTGAACTACACAATCTATTCGCAAATTTGAAAGCATATGAGTTTGAGCTAGAGACCAGATCTGAGGCTATACCATCGAATTCACAACCTACCAAAGCTCTTACTGCTACTACTTCAGAACAGTGACAAAGAACTGTCCCTCAAAGTGATGAGAGCATTGTCGAGGGAGTGGGATGTTAAGACGATGGCGATGAGAGAGTCTAAGGATCTGAACAAGTTTGAACTACACAATCTATTCGCAAATTTGAAAGCATATGAGTTTGAGCTAGAGACCAGATCTGAGGCTATACCATCGAATTCACAACCTACCAAAGCTCTTACTGCTACTACTTCAGAACAGTGCTCACCTAGCAAGTCAGTAGAGAAACTGAGCAACGACGTCATGTCCCTCTTCGTAAAGAAGTTAGGGAAATTCATGAGAAGAACTCAAAACCCTTCTTTCAATTATAACAATGCTCATAAATCTGACAAGATTATTACTGATCTAAACTGTTATAATTGTGGCAGACCAGGGCACTTCGCAGCTGATTGCTACAGACCCAAGAAAGACGACAAGAGGTCCACAGAGCGGTCCATTGAAAGATCCACAGAAAGAAGGAGAAACGGATCTGAGAAGAGGCCCCACAAGAAGAATGATCGGAAAGTGATTGTTGCTGAGGAGAGCAACAGAAACTGGGCGTACTCAGATTTTGAGACCACATCAAGCAGCTCATCTAGCGAAAGTGAACAAGAAGAAGTCCACTGCTTGATGGCCAATCAGAAAATTGATGATGAGGTATTTGACTTCTCTAATAGTGAATTTACACGAGAGGACCTCACCAATGCACTTACTGAAATGGTCCATGAGTACCGAAAGCTATCTCAGACATTCAATCCATGAGTACCGAAAGCTATCTCAGACATTCAAGGAGATTAAAGCTGAAAACAGATGTTTGAAAAATAGTTCAGTGGAACCAAGAACTGCTCATCGTGGAGAAACTGACATTTTACAAACTGATTTGAGTAAGCTGAAAATCAAGAATGATTCTTTGAGAATAAAGTCTTGTGAGCTCTCATCTGAAAATGAGAGAATAAATCAAGTGATGAGCTCCTGGACTAAGTCTTCTGTTTCCTTAGGCAAGCTGCATGAGACCTAGAAGCCTTTGAATGACAAATCTGTCTTAGGTTTCAGCTTTGGTGAAGAAGCTCTGAGGGAACTAGTACTCAGTCATATCTGGCTGGTGACAAGTTCAAGAAAATGAATTTTGTCAAAGCCAGTGTGATACACGATGTATATGAGTCGGACAAGTATGCTGACCAGACCACGGGAAAGCTGAACCATAAGGGCGAAAATGGCATTGGATATATTAAGACCGAGAACTATAAGCCAAGCTGGCTAATGAACAGACTTGAGAAGTATAAGATGAAAGTTGTTCCTAAGTCGTCTGTTTTGAACCAGCAAAGTCGTGGTCCACGAAGGCCAAATCTGTATGGGTAAAGGTTCAGCCCAAACGTGGTTTGAATGGTCAAAGTACAAAGCCAAATATCAACAGATCACATAAGATTTCTGCACGAACCCTAGTGGATGTCCATACTGGGAAAACTATAAAGGTAATTCAAGTATGGGTCCCGGAAGGGGTAATCCGATCTGCACCCAAGGAAAATTGGGTACCAAAAGTTTATTTTCGTGATTGCAGGATAACAGGTACAGAGCTTCAGAGGAATCAAGAATATGGTGTCTGGACAGTGGATGTGCTAGACATGACTGGTAACTCAAAGCTGTAAACAGATCTGACGCCACATAAAGGACCCAAAATTTTATTTGGCGATAATTCTAATGGTAACACTGTGGGTAAGGGTAAGCTTACCCATGGTAATCTGTCGATTAATGATATTTTAGTTGTTGAAAATTTGTGTTATAATCTTATCAGTATAAGTCAGCTTTGTGACAATGGTTACATATTTAACTTTCAAAAGCACACGTGCACAGTTCAAAATCCAGATGGGATGAAGTATTAGTAGGAAACAGATCGGGGAATACCTACATTGTCAACTGGTCAGAGCATCTGGGATCTGAAAAGATTTTCCTAGCAGCTGACTATTCCAAGAGCTGACTGTGGCATAAGAGGATGAACCATCTGAATTTCAAAACACTTGACAAATATAGTAAGCTTGAATTGGTTTCTGGTGTTCCCAAAATAAATTTTTCTAAGGACAAGATTTCTTCTGCATGTCAATTGGGAAAACAGATTTGTTCTACATTTAAAAAGAAAAGCGGTATTCCTTCTGCCCGAAGCTTAGAGCTTTTACATATGGATCTTTTTGGTCCTATACCCGTAACAAGCTTAGGGGGAACAAAATACACCCTTGTTGTAGTTGATGATTTACAAAATTTACATGGGTGTTGTTTTTAAAATAAAAAGATCAGATCGCTGACCAGTTGATAAAGCTTTTAAAACGTTTACAAAATGACAAATCTTGTACTGGCAACCGGATAAGGACTGATCAAGGTACTGAGTTTTTTAAATCAAAAATTATCCTCTTATCTGGAAGACATTGGAATTAAGTATGAGCTTTCAGCAGCTAGAACTCCTCAGCAGAACGGGTTAGCTGAGAGGAGAAACCGTACTTTAAAAGAAGATGCTCAAACTATGATTGCTGATTCCGGCTTTTCTAAAAATTCTTGGCTGAAGCAGTTAACACAGCTTGCTACACTCAAAATAGAACAATGAGTAACAAGAATCATGGTGTTACCCAATATGAGATATGGAGTGGCAAGAAACCTGACATATCTTATTTCAGGGTGTTTGGATGCAGATGTTTCATTCATAATAATGGCAAAAATCATCTAACAGCCTTTGATGTCAAATCTGATGTAGGTGTTTTCCTTGGATACTCAGCAGTGAGCAAAGCATACAGAGTATTTAGCAACCGGAACTTGACGGTTGAAGAATCAGGCTGAAGCAGTTAACACAGCTTGCTACACTCAAAATAGAACAATGAGTAACAAGAATCATGGTGTTACCCAATATGAGATATGGAGTGGCAAGAAACCTGACATATCTTATTTCAGGGTGTTTGGATGCAGATGTTTCATTCATAATAATGGCAAAAATCATCTAACAGCCTTTGATGTCAAATCTGATGTAGGTGTTTTCCTTGGATACTCAGCAGTGAGCAAAGCATACAGAGTATTTAGCAACCGGAACTTGACGGTTGAAGAATCAGCTCACGTGGTATTCGATGAAACCCATTTTCGTTCAAACTCAGCTGCGAGCTTAAATGAGCTGTGCACACGTCTGGAATCAACCAACTTTGATGAATCAAGTGATGACGAGATTCGACATTCAGATGATACCCAACCAGCACTTGACGCTCCACATGATGACATTCCTATGGAGCAAGCAGATCTGACAGGTAACATAGAAGTCATTGATTTGACTAACATTGACCTAGTGCAGGAACAGATCTCATGCAGTGTCCCAGCTGCGGGTAGTGGAACAACTGTTGCACAAGATTCGGCGCAAGCAGATTCAAATTATCAATTTGCATCAGATCCAAATCTGGAACAACGTTCACATCAATTGGGATCAAGACCAGCTTCAGATACAAAAGCTATCAACAAAAATCATCAATTGGTATCTGATGAAGACATTCAGCCAGACATCCAAGCAGAACAAGGAGAAAATCTAATAGGATCTGATCTTAGGTGGAATAGAAATCATCCACCCGAGTAGATCATAGGTAATGTACACTCTCCTGTTCGCACACGAGGCCAGCTTATGCATGAGTACTTCAATTCAGCATTAATTTCTCATATAGAACAAAAGGTGATAGAAGAAGCCTTAGCAGACCCAAGCTGGATAGAAGCTATGCAGGATGAACTTAGCCAATTGAAGAGAAACAATGTATGTCAGTTAGTTCCTCGACCAACTAATCATTCAGTGATAGTAACTAAATGGGTCTTTAGGAACAAGCTGAATGAGGATGGTGTTGTTGTACGAAACAAGGCTAGGCTAGTAGCTCAAGGTTTTAGACAACTAGAAGGAATAGATTTTGATGAAACCTTCGTTCCAGTAGCCAGATTAGAAGCCATTCGTTGCATATGCTGCATACAAAGACTTCAAAGTCTTTCAAATGGATGTGAAGAGTGCCTTTCTTAATGGCATCTTAACTGAGAAAGTGTATGTTGCACAACCTCCTGGCTTCGTGAATCATACATATCCAGGTCATGTATATAAACTGGATAAAACACTATATGGGTTGAAGCAAGCACCTAGAGCTTGGTATGACACACTATCTAAATTTTTTATTGATCATGATTTTCTGATAGGCACCGTTGATAAGACGTTATTTAAATTTATCAGGAATGATCATGTTCTGTTGGTACAAATATACGTTGATGATATTATCTTTGGGTCAGTTAACCCCAAACTTTGTCAGAAATTTTCTAAGCTGATGCAGGACAAATTCGAGATGAGCATGATGGGAGAGCTGAAGTTCTTTCTGTATTTACAAGTTAGACAGCTTGAGAATGGGATCTTCATCAATCAAGCTAAATACATGGAAGAACTGTTGAAGAAGTTTGGAATGGAGAATTCTTCAGCAGCAGCAACCCCGATGAGTGCTTCAATCAAATTGAATAAAGATGAAGCTGGAACTGTAATAGAGTTATCATTGTAACATGGTATTATTGGCTCATTGCTGTACTTATCTGCTAGCAGACCAGACATCATGTTTGCTGTCTGTATGTGTGGTAGATTCCAAGCTGATCCCAAACAATCGCATTACATTGCTGTTAAGAGGATTTTGAAATATTTGAAAGGAACTTCCAATATGGGTCTTCGGTATCCCAAAGACTCCAGTTTTGCAACTAATCGGTTACAGTTATGCAGATTACGCAGGTTGCTGGATTGATAGACGTAGCACAAGTGGTACATGTCAATTCTTGGGAGATTGTCTAATTTCCTGGTTCAGTAAGAAGCAAACACATAATGCTACGTACACAGCTGAAGCAGAGTATTTAGCGGCTGGAAGTTGCTATGCTCAGATCTTATGGATTCAACACCAGCTCAAGGATTACGACATTGATGCTTCTGAAACTCCTATTTTCTATGACAATACCAGTGCCATCGCAATTACTCAGAATATTGTGCTGCATTCAAGAACAAAGCACATAGATATTCGACATCACATCATAAGATATCACGTGCTCGGGAAAGACGTTCGGCTGGAGTATGTGTCAACAGATCAGCAAGTTGCTGACATCTTCACAAAGACTCTGCCAGACGCTAAGTTTTCGTATTTTCGAAACATTCTTGGTCTCTTAGAACTGCCTTAATCTATGTTTGTGCTAAAAATTTTCAGGTTGAACAGCTCTTGTTTACTTCAGATCTGAGTCTTCTATTCAGGGGGAACGAGGAGTACTTCAGATTTGATAAACTATTGCGTTGGGAGAACCTCAGCTTTATGGGGAATAACAGATCTGAGTTAATAAGTGCTGAGTCAGCTGAATGCGTGAGATCTGAATCTATTCAGATTTTGCGTATATACAGTTGATCTTATATGTGATAGATCTGACAGTACCCCAACTGATACAATAAAAAGATCAACAGTTGTGACGTGTTTAACAAATGGCTCTTCCTTTTAATTTTTCACCCTCATGGTTAAAATTCAAAATCTTTTCAATATCTGATTGCGCCGTCGGATGATTTACACATGTGTTGTCATCATGCGAAACGTCACATCAACACTGTTAACACGTATCGTTTCATATTCCTCTCTCTTATATACGTCTCTTCATCTTCATTTACCGTTTACCTTGCGAAAAGTATTCTCTATTGCTTTCAAGTGCTTTCTGTGCAGATAATCTTCGTTCTCGACGTATCTTTCTTCAAGTATTCAACATCAATGGCATCCTCTTTGATCCAGAACACCATTCAGGTTAATTTCGACATAGTGTTGAGTATTTCTGATGAAGGAATGGTTGGTATGTTCAAAGCTCTAGAGTCGACTGGACTCCACGGATTTTTGGGTTGTCCTTTAGTGATTTATGAACAGGATTTGGAGAGTTTCTTTTTGAATGCTACTGTCAGACCTCGTGCACCATACAGAGATAAACCACGCAATAATCAATAGCGGAAGCATTTAAAAAACAGTGGCTAAAATTTTTTTCGCTTTGGCCTGACTTAGAAAACACAAGTTAAAATACAATGATATTCAAAATATTGGTTTTATAATACTCAAAAACCAACTACAACGCCTACAACACAACTAACATACAAGCATAGAGTGATTCCAAAATTAAAATAAAAAGATGAGCCTCTCGCTCATCATAGATACAATACACTATAATATGTATCTACTGTATATAACTGGGACACTCTATCCACCTCCCGGGGCACTACCAGCTGGATCAACTCCACGACCAGCTGAGAAACCATGATAACCTGAAAACACATACAGGCAAACAAGACAACCAGCCCCAGAGGGACAGGGGTCAAACCCCAGTACGGAGAGCAACTGAAAAACAGTAGTTAGATAACAACAGATAATATGCAGATGCTATGCATGAGAACGAGGCTACAACCGAAGGCAGAGAGCCAAAGGATCTCAAGAAACAACTCAACAACTGATACAGATTCAAATGAACAATAGTGGCCATGGGGTGTGTGAGTTTATGGGAGCTACCCACTCGTCTCCACACAAGGTACCAGATGCACAACAATTCACTCAACCTGATATTGCCCAGCTCATGAGATGTGGGAGCTACCCACTCCGCTCATAGCGGCTAACAGATCCCAGCAGGGAGATGAGGAATGGGAGTTACCCGCTTGGCCTCCAACACCAGCATCCTGGTACACACAGATCAACACAACAGGGCACGGCTAAACAAGATCTGAGCTCAACATGAATAATGCGTGTATGCAAATACAACAGCTTGCAACAATAAACACAAGGCAGAATCAAGCAAAGACAGCACAGTGCATACACAGAAACACACATAAAATCCATGCCCAATCCAACGCTGTAAAACAAGCTCACATCCGTACCTTAGTTCTGAGCTACAATTACCACAAAAGAAGTCCCTAACAACCAGATCTGAAACCTGCTAAGTCAAACACAAGCAACAACTCAGGGACGCAAAGCTCAGAGCTACGAACTGGGACTACAAGCTCCACCAGTTCTGTCCTACTCTTATAGCTCAACCAACAGATCTAAACGAATCACAAGGTAGGAACTAACACTTACCCAACGAGCTGCATAGAGGAGCAAATCTGCGCTTATGCTAACAGACAACACAGCGAAGCTTCCTTTTCGATCCTCTTCCAGCTAACCCAAAGCCTACAAAAGAGGTACAGAAATAACGGTCTTGACAAGAGGAATCCAGCGCTACCACTCTTGCTTCCGTCGGAGCTGTCTACCGCCGTCAATCGAAGGAAATAAGCTACGATGAACAGTAGCTAGGGTATCGCGACAGAGTTATCTTTCGAGAAATATTTCTAAGTGTCGGAAAGAGATAATGGCGAGACCAGAGTCAAAGTCCTCAATGTAACAACTTAAGTCTCCCAGATCTGATGAACAGTAGCCACCGACAACTTAGGCTCAAAGCTGATTCCAACTCAGATCTAAGTATCACTCCAAATCTGGACTCTACGCCAAAACAGATTTGGAAGTTATCCAAATGACGTCGCATCGAGAACCGCTCGCTCGCTAGGACATGTCATCATGCTAGCCAAATCTTAATCACTAAACGGCGTCGCATCTTGTTCTCAGATCTAACTCTCAAAACCTGCCAAATCTGAATTCTCTGAATCGCGCCGATCTACCTCATAACTACGAACCGGGACAACGAAGCAGATCTGTCCACGTATCACTAACCATGCTCGAACTCAGATCTGGTTTCTCCCCAAAACAATGTCGCATCGCTACCCGCTTAGAAACTCCAACACGCGCAACCAAAATAGCGCGCGACCACCAGATTTTACTACCAAATCTGAAAGCGACCAACCTAAGCTGACTAGCACTCAAATCTGATCACTTTTCCGTGAAAATTCTCCAACATCCAGAGCTGTTTCCGAAGCGAATTCTGACCCGATTACTTCACCAAGCATACCAGCTCAAAGCTGGTCCATCCCAAATCTGTTCAAGCCAAATATGGTCTATACTAAACCCGATTAATTAACTCAATTAATCCAAATAAACTTTCGGGTCTCACATTCCTCCCCCATTGAAAATAATATTTCGTCCTCGAAATCAATTAACAACCCCAGATCTGAATCAAAATCTCAACACTGGAAAATCCCGCTACACACAAAACAAGCAGCTGCTCTCTAACACACAACGAGAGGCTACTAACCAAGAGTTCAAGATAACTGGAACAAACAGCAACAAACAAAACTAGCTACTGGAAACAAATGCAACATCTACTCAAACAGATGCTGCCACTCGCTTTACATTTTCTCTTCCAGCTCCCACGTAGCTTCTTCTCTACCAAGTTTCCTCCATTGGACCATCACCAAATGAATGGTCTTATTCCTCAGTTGTTTTTCTTTTCTATCCAAGATCTTCAAGGGATACTCAACATAGCTCAAAGTCCGATCTAGCTCCACCTCATCAGTTCTTAGCACATGCGAAGGGTCTGGCTCATATTTCCTCAACATAGACACATGAAACACATCATGCAATGAGGACAGATCTGGCGGCAACAACAATCGATAAGCCAAAGGACAGATTCTCTCAACAATCTCATATGGTCCAACATACGAGGAGCTAATTTTCCCTTGAGACCAAATCTCAAAACACTGCGGAAAGGAGAAACTTTTAGGAACACCAGATCACCAACCTGAAATTCCAAATGCCTATGCCTCTTGTTCGCATAGCTGTCTTGGCGATCTTGAGCATCTTTCATATGTTTCCTAATCAAATCCACTTGATCTCTCATCTGCTGCAAAAATTCTAGAGAAGACAGCTGCTTCTCCCCCACTTCTTCCCAACATGTAGGCGATCTGCACTTACTGTCATACAATGCCTCAAATGGTGACATACCAATCGTGACTTGGTAGCTGTTATTATAGGAAAATTCAACCAAATACAACGAATCTTGCCAGCTACTACTAAAATCCATCACAACAGCTCTCAACATATCCTCCAAAATCTGGATAGTTCTCGAATATTGGCCATCGGTTTGGGAATGATACGCAGTTCTCATAGCCAATTTGGTACCCAAAGCTGTTTGCAAACTCTTCCAAAACCTAGAAGTAAATATCGGATCATGATATGAAACAATGGAAATAGGCACACCATGCAAATGCACCACGAAATCTATGTACAGCTTCGCCAATTTATTCAAACAATAAGTCATATTGTAGGGAATGAAGTGAGTAGACTTCGACAGTCTATAAATAACAACCCACACAGCATCACGACCTCTGCTAGAGCGGGGCAAATGGGTCACAAAATCCATTGCTTTGTGCTCCAAATTTCATTGGGGCACTTCCAAACTCTGCAATAGACCACCAGGTCTCATCCTCTCGGCCTTAACTTGCTGACAATTTAGACAACGAGCTACAAAATCAGCAACATCACTGTTCAAACCTACCCACCAGTAATGTTGCTTCAAGTCATGGTACATCTTTCTTATACCAGGATGAACACTGTGTCTACTACAGTGTGCTTCTCTCAGATCTCCTCCTTCAAGTCAATCAGATTTGGCACAATAAACCTGCCACAAAATCTCTAACAACCATCTGATGAGACAGAATAATCCTCTAGCTGTCCCTCTCGAGCTTTCAACTTCAGCTCATGGATGTATGGATCTGTTCTTTGAGATGCTCTAATATTCGCAACAATATGTGGCTCAACTTGAAAAGAAGACACCACCACATAATCCTCACCTGGGTAAAATCGCCAACCAGTGGTACTTAGATGCTCATGGACCTTTGAAATCTGCAACGAAGTCAGCATCGCCACTTGAGCTTTTATGCTCAATGCATCAGCAACTACATTCACTTTCCCAGGCTGATATTGGATCTCACAATCAAAATCCTTAAGCAGCTCCATCGATCTACGTTGTCTTATGTTCAAATCAGACTGAAAGAAGAGATACTGAAGACTCTTGTGGTTTGTATACACCACAAACTGCTCGCCATATAGATAGTGGCACCAATTCTTCAGAGCAAATACCACTGCTGCCAACTCCAAATCATGAACTGGGTATCGAGTCTCATGTGGTTTCAACTGACAAGAGGCATATGCAATGACTCGACCATTCGGCATCAAAACACAACCCAATCCATTGAGCAAAGCATCCGAACAGACCACAAAACGACCTGATCCTGAAGGCAAAGCTAACACAGGCACTGAAGTTAGCTTCTATTGAGAAATTGGAAATTCTTCTCATACTGTTCAGTACAAACAAATCTCTTGTCTTTCTGGCTCAACTGCATCATTGGCTTAACTATACTAGAGAATACTTCTATAAAGCGACGATAATAGCTAGCCAAACCCAAGAAACTACGGATCTCTGAAACATTCTTGGGAAGTTCCCAATTAACAACGGCCTCTACCTTACTGGGATCAACAGAAATACCTTCCGCTGAAATGACATAACAACGATCACAGCCCATCGGTGAACTGCCTCGACTTTCTCCACCAGAGTGATCGAGGGCACAAAGTGACACCCCCTCTCGAACTGCCGCACATACTCGACTACAGACTTGTCAACCTAGCGGATACTCATTAACTCCCTGATCAATTGACTTCGAGTGTCCGCAGTGAAGTACTTCTCGAAGAAAACGACCTTGAACCTCTCCCAGGCAAGGTCCTCCAATACCAAGCCTACTACTGCACACTCCCACCAGAGTGCGGCATCACCCTTCTGTTAGAGTAGGTGCCCAACTAGAAAACCTGTGGCATGTGGGTTCTTGTTGACTCTATGTAAAACGATCTTTATTTATGAAATTCGCATTCTTTTATGGCATTCTTTATCTCCATTATTATGATTACAATTGTTGGATAAAGACCTTTAATGCACTATAGTGTATTTTAGATGTGAGAGTGGATTTGATGACTATCATGAAACACATCTAATAGTCACTGTATATTGTAAACATGTTCCTAGTTGATTGGATCGTTCAAAAGAGGATAAGGGACGCCCGATCTTGAGACTAGCATCTGTGATGTAAAGTACCACATTTCATTGGTAGGGAACATAGTGATGTTCTGAGCATGCAGATGGATAGTGACCTGGTGATCTATCGAACTACCCTCATTCGGACTTTCCAAGTGGTTATCATTTGTCGAGTGGATTAAGTCCGAGGTCTTGGTTGTACAGATTAGTCCTTATTACTCGAATTGTCATTGAGACTCTACATGATAGGTGCCTCACTTTGACCCATTTACCGACTTAGATGGGGTCATCAGGTGGCGCGATTGGGTGATGTCCCGATGCATGTAGGAGTCGATGCTTCTTTGTCGAGGATTCACCGCTCGCCCTTGTGCATGGATATCCTATGCTATTTGAGGAGATAATAGTGTGACAAATCTCTGGCCAGATACTAGATGTGTTTTAGGTAAATGGGTTTACCAAGTAACACATGCGATATCACTATTTGATCTCCAAGATGTATGCATGGTTATTGGATCTCTAGCGACTCACGATCTACGAATGATCGTTGATCTGATCGGGATATTTGAGTTGAAAGGACTGTACTGTACGCTAACCATGACCGAATGGTTCTTGCAGGCAGTATCAGTGATACCTACGGGATCATGGGGCGATGTTGCTAGACTCTTTACATGATCCAATGGGTAAGTTAGAAAATGTGTTTTCGGAGTCACAAATGTTGTGAGCCCATGGCTAGTTGTATCCTGAACCATTGAGGGTCAAAAAAGTACTGTTTTCTCAATTCCGGTACGGATATTAAGCTCAATTTGTTTAGTATAGTAGGAGAAAGGTTGGGAGTATGAATTCCTAAAAGTAGCTAAGGGAGTAGGACTTCCATATTTATCTAATGAGAGTAAACCTGTCATATATAGATTTAGTGGTCCGAAAATTTGATTTTGAATCATAATTATCAGTTTTGTAAACTGAGCACATCGGTGATATCTGATCATCGATCGGGATTATGATGAGACCACAATCGAGGTAGTCAAAACGAATGTTCATAGTTTGACTTGAACCGAATGTTCACAGTTTGAGTTGAACCGAATGTTCACTGCTTGAGTTGAACCGAATGTTCACTGTTTTGTTCAAATCAAACTCTATCCATCAATTTATAAATATGGCAATGAGGAGACACTTTCAGATGTGAAAAAGAAAACATCAAAAAGATATTCAGCAAACTTTTCTCCTCCTCCTTTCCCTCGCCGTCACCGCCTATGCCGGAATTTGTTCCGACCATCTTGGCATGGAGATTCCGTCCATGAAATTTTTATCGGTTTCTGGTGAAAATGGGCGAAGGAGTTGAGATTCTGATCGTGGACCGGATTAGGTGTCAATCAGCCGTTCAACCATTGAAGTGCCAATTCCCTCGTGGAATTGGTCGGAGCCAAGCGCTTAGACGCCATCAAGGTACCCTCTAAACATTTTATGAATGTTTTGATAATTGTTTGGGTGTATTGACCGTTCTCGGGCTCCAAATTTTAAATTCTTCCACTGTGCCCCGGGAGCGGGATCCGGATCCGTCGCTGCGCCAACACCTTCATCATGAAGATAGCACATCGAACCCTGTCAGCGTCCTGGAGACCCATATAAGAGAAAATGGTATCCGAAGAACGGATCCACTCCTCAGCAATGAGCGGATCGGTAGCTCCAGCAAACTCCTTGGGTCCCTGCTTGCGGAACCTCTCAGCCACGTCCTCCTCGTGAGACTTCCCAGAACACTCCGTCTGTCTCTCAAGCATCCTGGTAATCCCGGCTAGCATATCCACACTATCCTTCTCATACAGCGTCAACTGTGGAGGTGGAGGAGGAGGAGGGGCAGGGGTATCATCCTCCTACTGGTCTCTAGTACGTCTGGGAGGCATACTGGCACATAAAACTCTTCACATAAATCCAAGTGTACGACTAGGCGTCTAACTCTTAAAATCCTAAGGCAAAACTAATTCATAAAATAGAACATGCATCGTGCGAAAACTCTAAAACATACAGACTGGCAGTGTGACTCCTGAGCTCCACGCAGCAGGCTAGTGCCTCACCAGAACCACCGCTCTAATACCAACTGAGATGAACCGTACTCTATAAGTTTTTTTTTTGAAATAAAATGCGGAATAAACATTCTTTAAAACTATAATTCAAACCTTAAAATCTTTTCTCAACGTCACTTTAAAACATGACTAAAATAAATAAGTAAATAAATAAATAATCACATCATTCATACTGGCTTAAAATCAGAGTAAGTAAAAGTTACGAAAAACTGAACATGTCTGAAAATAGATATCCAAAATTGCCTCATAACGTACAATAAAGACATCTGAGTGGTCACGGGGTAGCAGCAACAGCGGGCACTCAAAGGTCCTCACCGTCAGTAGGAGTAAACTCATCGGCAGACTCACCTGTACCATTTAAACCTAGTGAGCCTAAAGGCCCAGCATGCTCTATCTGATACTAACAAGGTACATATAATAAAACCACATGCAAGTACAGACATATCGTAAAATAGCTTTAAAGAATGTATGCGTGAATGATCGTAAAACATGGCATTGAAACTGTTCGTACTAGTATATGATCATATATCATAATATAATGAGGCATGAACATAACATAACATAACATAACATAAAAGGGCGTATAAGTCGTATCCATGAAGTGTGAGCCATTACACGTATAAGTCGTATCCATGAAGTGTGAGCCATTACATTAACGATTGATCAATCATAAGAAACCAACGTACGTGGAAATACGGTTCACCCGACCTTACCTTGGGATCCCACACACCTCTATGTTGTCACTCCACCATGCCGTGAACCATGGATACATAAGCTCATTATAACATTAACAGAGGTTCATCGGGCCCGGTATCTCGATTCTGCTCATCAATACTTTGCCAAAAATCACTTCAATCCATCAAAAACATTTTCTTTCTTTCATGCCTTAACATTTCATAAAGGTTTAATGATGCGTGTACGTCATAAAATATGCAATTTAAAAGGCTTAGCCCATCAATATATATTTAATTTCCTTTAAATAAATTCATAATCATATACGTAAAATATTAAATATATAATTAAATATATATATGGGCTTCTACATTTTCTCCCCCGGTCAAAAACTGGTTCAAGTGTCTGGCCCACTAATTCTATGCCCCAAAAGTGTAGACTTAATCTTAAAAGGTAACTTAACCCTAAACTTGACTTGACCCAATAAACTAAAATTAAACTTTAAAATTGATAACGTACTCGGTCCTATAACATGGAATTCAGGCATTAAAATTTGTCAAAAATATTCATCCCGTTGACTCAAATCAAGCTTTAAAATTTAAAACAAATATTAGGCCCTTAAATATCAAGGATTTTGACTTTAAAATATTCGGCCCAATAAATAAAAATTAGACTTTAAACTTTAAAATAAAAATATCCAGTCCAGAAATAAAATAACTTGAACCCAACTTAAATTATTTGACCATTCCCTTTTGACTGACACGACTCGGTCCAGTTGTACCGACCCAACCGGCCCAACCATACCAACCAAGCCCATGCAAAACCCTAGCCGCGGCGCCTTCTACCACACCCGCGACTTCTTCCCTTTCGGCCGCCCTGCTCCAGCCGCCTGTGGCCATAGGCCCCCCGACAGGACCACCCCCAGGTCCAGCCGGTTACCTTGGACCTAACCGTGGCTCACAACATGGTCTGAACGGCTCGAACAGTTCACGCAAAGAGGCAGTCCATGCGCCCCACGTCGCACGCAACATGGTTCGGTCTTGGCTCGACCAGCCGACCGAGCCCCCCCAACCCTTTTCACTCATCCTTGGACCACCTTGAACCACCATGACTTACTCCCAATCCCCATGAACCGTCCATGACCGAAGCACAACAAGAACGAATCAAATATTCATTATAAATCGTGATACATGCATGTATCTCAATTAATAAACATGGATATAATAGATTCACATACAAACCATGCAATATATTTTAAAAACAGCATATTATGATTTAAATGATGAGAAAAAGAGAGAAGTGAGCATGTCTTTTTTAAGAACTATGCAGACTACGCGTTACCGGGACGGCGGAATCGAGCTAGGGACGCTTGAACCTTTAAATCACCATGGAAACTCAATGGAAATTGGCCAAAGGAGTTCGGAAAAGGGGAGGGGGTGGCTTGAGGCTGAGAGGGAGTTAGGGTTTTTTGAAATAGGAGGTGATGAAAATGAATTGTGTACCAAAAAGATTAAAATAGTCCGTATAGGCGAAAAATGGGTTCCCCTCGACAAATATACGTAAAAATTCTAATTTTAGTAAATACTGCTTAAAACAATAATTTCTCTTAAAAGTCTAAGGGCTTAAAATCTCAAATAAACTTTCATCTTGGTCGTCTCCAGTCTCGTCCACGCGTCCGGATCTCAAACAGACCAATAAAATGTCGTGAACATTATAAAGCATAAAATCAACACTTAATCACATAAAATGACACGTGATTCTCTAAAAATAAGTTTTCTCTTAGTCATGCGCTCATTCTCACATAATCAAGATTTCTGGGCGTTAACAAGTGTAGATGGAAAGTGACTAGTATTTATAGGTAAGAGTGAATCAAATCCAATCATCCAAAAGGTGAGGTATGAATGGTGGGAGATTCTCCTAGGAATGTGTGATGATATTATGTTCGGATAGGAATTTTTCAAAATGTTTTAGAGGAAGGAAAGAGGTACTACCCGAATTTTTGTAGTGGCAAACATTGTATAATTTCGGTGTAATGAGAGAGACTTTTTGTATAAAATCATCTAATCAAAAAATCAAAATAGGGTTACGCACTCACAGCTAAATTTTGATGGTGGCAGGGAGACTCATGATACCCCATGAATGAGTCCATTGTGTTTAAGCCCACAAGTTAGTGACCAAAGTTTGGTTCCAGCTTGGAGGGGCAAGGACAACCCAATAAAGTGTGGGAGTGGGTGGAGTTGATCGATTGAGTAGGTAAAAATATGCAGGATGCTAAGCAAAGTGTAAACATATTACCTGGTACATACCCCATATCTTAACAGCTAGTCGTGGACGCACAATCAGTGTGACTCACTGAACAAATTTTCGACTTACCAATCAAACCATGGTAAAAGGTATAACATCCCTCCATGACTCCCTTGATATCACTGATAGTGTTTACAAAAATAACTAGGTAATGGTTACCGTACAGTATGGTCCCTTCAGCTCAAACATCCCAATCGAATCACGTTCATTGGTAAATCGAGAGTCAATATAGATTTGATAGACATGCAATACGTCTTGGAGATCAAATAGCGATATCGCATGTGCAACTAGGTAAACTCTTTTACTATAAAGCACATCTACTACTATGGCCAGAATTTGTCACACTATTATCTCCTCGGATAGCATAGGATATCCATGCACTTAGGTGAACGGTGAATCATCAACAACAAATTATCGACTACTACATGTATCATGACCTCACCCAATCCTACCACCTGATGAACCTCATGGAGTCGGTAAATGGGTCATATTGAGGTCTCTATCATGTAGAGACTCAATGGTATTTCGAATAATAAGGACTAATCATGTACAACAAAAATCTCGGACTTTATCCACTCGACAAATGATAACCACATGAAAATTCCTAAAAATGATATTTTAATAGATCACCATGTCACCATCCATCATGCATGCTAAGAACATCTCCATGTTCCTTACAAATGAACGTGGCACTTCGCATCACAAATGTTATCTCAAACTCGGGCGGCCATTATCCTTGTTTCGGTTGGTCCAATCGAATAGGAACTTGTTTAAAATGCCCAGTGACTATTGGATAATTTATTATAACCATCAAATCCACTATCACATCTAACATACACTATATATGAAAATTATTTAAATGAATGAAGATTTTTTTATAATAAGAGTCAGAAAAACCCACTACCAACAGTTGGTTAGCCGGACACCTGCTCTAAAAATTAGACCTAAATTTATAGACCACTTTTCCAAGGCTTTGTTGTGTCTCCACGAAACCCGTTTTTTCTCCGAGAGACCAATTCCTCTCGTCGTAAAACATAGAAAACACCTTTATTTTGACAAGTTAAAAGGTCGGTTTTGTTGTGTCTCTTCGCATGTTTTCTATAGAGAAAATATAACTTGATAGTGTTCTGGCACATGTTACGCTGATTTCAGGCACTGCTGCCACCTTCATCCTTTTTCCGGTGTGTTCGGTTGCAAAAAACCTGTTAGTCCGGCGTGGTGCAAAGTTTGGTGAGTTGAAATTGATTCTCCAACGCTTGTTAGCTGTTCGATAATGGAAATTAATAACTTTTAATTCAATTCAATTTCATTGATTTAATCACTATATATTAAAGTATTAATCAAGTTATTGTGATAGGTACAACAGTTGGAAGCACTTGAGGTATAAATTCGATGAACAAAAATTTTTTTCAAACGTATTTACTGACGTCATCGAGACTATTGGATTGCGTGATTTTTATTGATATTATTAGAATGAATATTGGGTTAAGAAATAAGTTGAGAATAAGAATATTATGAATTTCGTATAATAAATATAAATTTGACGATTTTAGGAAATCAATTGAAAAGTTTTTCGAGTGACCTCGTGTAGGTTAAAATTAATATAATGTGAAAATATAAATGAGAAATAGATTAGTTTAGACATTTTTACTGAATACGATGATTTTACGAATTTAAAGCACCTAAATAAGGGGAAGTTCGTTGAATTTAAATGATTATTTGAGATTTATACAATAATAAGTTCATTATACCTTACACTCAGGTTATTGGTCCGAATTATTTCGGTTTATTGAACATAGAGATCAGTTATTTTCATGAGGTCTGACAGAGACATATGATTATATTTTTTATGGTTTATTTATTATTTATTGATTTACGTGATATTAAACGCTGACTTGCATATTATCAGCTGGTAATTGATGTAATAATTGTTTGTCAATGCAAATTTTATTTTGGTTAGTCACATCAATGTCATTGAATACTTCATATTGAGCCTATCGGCTATTTTTAGCCGTTAACATTTCTATTGAGTAGTTGTAATATGTAACGCCTAGAAAATTATCCATATTTAGGATCACATGCCTTAGCTTTAGTATTATTTTCTCCTATTTTAATAGTTATATTATTTATGTCATTTTAATTATTTAAATTATTTTATGACAAATACTTGGTTTTTTAGAATTTTAGTGCAGGTGTCACGAAGCCGGAGAGAAGACGATGGAAACACCGAGGTAAAGATTGTTTTTATAAAATTTATTTGAAGCCAACCCCTAGCTCAGAAGAGATTTATTTTAGTGAAATCTTTAAAAGTTCATTTTATTAACAAGTTTTGACCTTCTATTTTGCCCAGTTTCTAAATTTGAAATAGGGAAGAGATAAAAATTTAAGTAACAAATCTATCTAGCAGATTTTTACAAATCTAAAACTCCTTTTTAAAAAAACCTGGGTCGGCGCGCTACACACACACACAATAAAACACCGAGCCCTAGATTTCTCCTCGCCAGCGCCGTCCCTTTTCCCTTTCCCTTTCCCTTTCCCCGACAGCTTTGAGTTCCCGGAGCAAAGATCAGCGACGTTCCCGACGTCCCTCCTTCCGTCCAGCTTCGTGACACCAATCGTAAATTCTCCTATACAAGGAAAGTACAATCTTCTTTGACTATACCAATCAATCATATTACTGTATGCTTGAGTTCCGATTCATCTCCTTCTAATTAATTTTTTTTATTTTGAGACTGTAATTTGAGGAAGTTGTGACGTAAATTCCCTTTTAAAACCTGACGAGGCTGCCTAGGGATTTATAGCCGAGAGTCATGATTGTTGAGTCTAAGCTGAGCGATGGTACGGGTGAGAATAGGGACTAAAAGCTGTCGATATTGAGGAAGAAGGGTCAGGGGTCGGATGTGGATTGGAGTTCTGCTCTTTTGAGTCGTAAGATGTTTTATGGTAAACTGGGTTTCGTAGGCTGTCCGTCCTTCTTGAGCCATAGGCTGTTTCTGTAATCTGGGTTCCTAATTCTTTGAGCCAGAAGTTGTTCTTCCCTTCTTGGGTATACTGTTTTCCTTTCTAGCGTGAACTGTTTTCCTTTTAGCCTAAACTGTTTTTCCATCCCGAGCCCTAAACTGTTTCCTTTCTTGAGCCATAAACTGAATAGATCCCGTGGCTTTTTTAATCATGTAAACTATTTTGAGCCTGTAAGCAGTTGACCATCCAAAGCCGTTTTGACCATCCTAAGCTGGTTTGATCGTCCCAAGCTGGTTTGACCATCCCAATCTGGTTTAAGCATCCCAAGATGTTTTAATCATCCTAAGCTGGCTTACCACCCCGAGCTGGTTTATTGTGCTAAGTTGGTTCACCGACCCGAGCTAGTTTATTGTGCTAAGGTGGTTTACCGCCCCAAGCTATTTTACTGTGCTAAGTCAGTTCACCGTCCCCAGCTGGTTTACTGTGATAAGCTGATTACCGCCTGATGGTTTACTTTGCTAAGCTGGTTGAATGTCCTAAGATGGTTGGCCACCTAAGCTGAGATGACTTACCGTAAGTTGAGTAGAGAACCCTAAGCTATTATAGGTTGCGAGCCGATCTGTGCACCCTAAACTGATCGAGCGCTTTGAGCTGGTTTCAGCGTGCGGTCTGTTATGAAACACCGAGCTGATCTGGGCGGACGAGCTGGACTGCGTGCTCCAAACTTATCATGTTGAAACGAACCAGACTCTAGAATTTTTTTTAAAATCATGTGTGGAATAGATAAACTAAAAAGACTATGGCTCGTTCCCTTTACACATTTTTTAAATCATCATTTTACAAAATGAATAAAACCAATACCTCGAAACATTAAATCATCAATGTTGTTTAAAAATCAGAGTATGAAAAAGTTGCGGAAATGGAACATATAAACAAAATGTCTGAAAAGTGTATTAACGTAAATAAAGACATCGTAGTGGTCATGGGGTACTACTGCAACAGGCGTTCAGAGGTCCTCACCACCAGTCGGGCTAAAATGTTAGAGTAGATGCCCAACTAGCCAACTTGTGGCGTGTGGGTTTATAGACTCTTGTATATGACAATCTTTATATATGATATTCGCATTTATTCATATGGCATTCTTTACTTTCATTGTATGTATGATGATTTACAATTGCGTTGAGTAAAGACCTAGAATGCACTAAAGTGTATGTTAGATGTGATAGTGGGTATGACGGCTATCATGAAACACATCTAATAGTCACTGTGTATTCTGAACATGTTCCTAGTCGAATGGACCGTCAAAATGAGGATAAGGCCGCCCGAGTTCGAGACTAGTATCTGCGATGCGAAGTACCATGTTTCATTGGTAGGGAGCATTGTGATGTTCTGAGCATGCAGATAGATAGTGACCTGGTGATCTATCGAACTGCCCTCCTTCGAACTTTCCAAGTGGTTACCATTTGTCGAGTGGATAAGTCCGAGGTCTTGGTTGTACTGATTAGTCCTTACGACTCGAAACGTCATTGAGACTCTACATGATAGGCGTCTCACTTTGACTCGTTTGCCGACTCACTTGGGGTCATCAGGCGGTGGGATTGGGTGATACCCCGATGCATGTAGGAGTCGATGCATCGTTGTCGAGGATTCACCGCTCGCAGACATGCGTGGATATCCTATGCTATCTGAGGGGATAATAGTGTATAAATCTCTGGCCAGAGTACTAGAAGTATTTTAGGTAAATGTGTTTACCTAGTTACACTCACGATGTCACTATTCGATCTCCAAGATGTACGCATAGCTATCGGATCTATAGCGACTCTCGATTTACCAATGGTCGTTGATCTGATC